>JASANE010020689.1:0-29398 GCA_030248225.1 Trileptium ribeirensis | reverse complement strand
GCGCTTTCCAACTCCTTTAATAGAATAATCAAAGTACAGAGATCTTGTGTTCAATGTTATCAATTGCTTAGTAATCAACGCTGTTGCATACTTCAGTTATTCTTCTCTTCTGTCGGCACGTCGTCTTCAGCTTGGTCGATGCCGTCGTTGTGCTCGTTCGTCGTTGATTCGACTGGAACTCGTAGCTGCGGTAAACCAAGTGCCAAAGCTGATACAGTTAATAAAACAAAGTGCGGAGTGGAGAAAACCCTGCTACCGAGTGCAACAAAACTCTAGACAGTTAAAGTAGCAAGTGATTGCTAAACTTCAAAACCATGTTCTTATATAGGACCAAACCGCATTTAGTTCATTTGCATAACTAGACCTTTCATAACAGTCAAAGCAGTGAATCCAAATCCAGTTCTAAATTCTGAGAACTGGTTTGACTTCTATTGATAGTCTTCAAAACGAAAACCAGTTCTTTAGTTCATAGTCACTACATCACCCCCTTCGTGAGAGGCGGAGCCGTTACACCTGGAATCGTACTCGAGTAGGTCGTATAGAACTCGTCGATTGTGGCGGACCGTAGGACGCTGTAGCAAGACGCATGGCACGTTGAACACCCCTGTGTTGTGACTTGTAATTGGCGTCGAACGGGAAAACGTCGCTGAGCGGTACGAAGGCCACCTTGTGGGTACTGAAGAACTGAACAGCGATAGTATCTGGTGTCCGCTTGCGATTTCTGAGCATCGTCACATCTGGATTAATTACCGTGGCGGGCCACAACGGGTAACCTGGAAATTTTGCCATGATAATTGATCCTTCGGGATGCAATTGCCTTTTGTCACCCGCTGCAGGCAAATCGTTCTGTTTTAATATTCCTTGAGGCTGTGGCGAAGTGGTGCCATTAGAAAGCGCACCTTCCAGAAACGCGGGTTTACATCGATCGATGGATACTTTCTTTGATTCGGCATCAGCACTGACCGTAATTGTCTTTTCGTCGCGGTCGATGACTTTAAACGGGCCATAGTATCGTGGTTGCAATGGTCGACGTGTTTCGTTCCGGATCCAAACAAAATCAGTAGTTTCCATATCCTTCGGAAGGAACGAAGTTGTCGGATATTCACGACGTGGCGGCTGAAAGAGCCGTGTAAATGCGAAGAATTCGCGCATGTAGCCTGGATCGACGTTGCAGACTTCCGGGACAGTTGGCTTAAAGAACTGATGTGGTAGTTCAATTGAGGCACCGTAGACCATTTGCGCCGGACTGAACCCGTCTCTGTTGACCGTCGACCGAATGCCCAGCATAACAAGAGGTAACGCATGATACCAGGACTTGTGTTTGGAGTGTGCGGTAATTGCGTCCTTGAGGATTCGATGAAATCGTTCGACTGCACCGTTGCACGCCGGGTGGTAAGCCGTTGTGCGTTTACGCTCGATGCCTAGCTGAGCCATGAGATGACCCCAAACGCTTGACTCAAATTGCGCACCGCGATCGGAAATGAGGGTACGTGGAACACCGAACCGTGCCACCCAGCCATGGAGGAATGCAGTTGCCACCGATTCGGTTGATATGTCGGCAACCGGAATAGCCTCTGCCCACCGGGTAAAACGATCGATCACCGTGACGAGGTACCGATAACCCTTTGAAGGCGGGAGCGGACCCACAATATCGATGTGCACCGTATGAAATCGTGACGTTGTGGGGATGTTTCCAATTACCGATTTCGTATGACGTATGATCTTTGATGACTGACATTGCTCGCAGTGTTTGACCCACGTTGCGACATCTCGTCTGATTCCAGGCCAGATGAATTGTTGGGTCATTAATCGCTGCGTCCCTCTGACACCGGGATGCGATAGACCATGAATTTGATTGAACAACAGGCGTCGCATTGACTGTGGAACGTAGGGACGTAGTTGTTGTTGGCTGGCGTCGCAGATAATCGTTGATTGTCCACAACGTAGTTTGTGGAGCGGCAGTGTCGTTTCCCTGAAGAACTTTTGAAGGGCAGTATCGCTGGCTTGACCTGTCGCGAGACTACCATCGAATTTGACCGATACTGTCGCTACGGTTTGCCGAGACAGTGCGTCGGCTACGATGTTATCTTGACCAGCAACGTGTTCGATTTGGCAATTGAATTCAGCGATGTACGACAGCCATCGACTTTGTTGAGGCGTCGGTGTTTTCATGTTGAGCGCGTGGACAAGCGGTTTGTGATCGGTTTTAATTACAAACTCGACACCAAGTAGCCAGCTGAAGTGTTTCAGCGCCAGGTATACCGCCAGGAGTTCTCGATCGAATGCTGACTTGCGTGATTCAGCATCAGTGAACTTGCGGGAAAAGAATGCGATCGGTTGTTTGACACCATCCTTGAGTTGGTGAAGTACGGCGCCAGCTGCTTGTGTTGAAGCATCAGTTGTAAGCTCTAGTTCGGCTGCTTTGTCTGGAAAGCACAGCGTAACACTTGATTTCAAAGCGTCTTTCAAATCTTGAAACGCCTGCTTGCTAACGTCGTTCCATGCCAATACCGCGTTAGAGTTCTTATTGGCGTGACGCGTTAAAGAAGTGAGGGGAGCAGCAATATCGGAAAATTTGGGAACAAATCGATGGTAAAACCCAACAGTTCCTAGAAATCGTCGGAGTTCTTTAACTGTTGCTGGTAATTCGAATGCGTCGATCGCTGACACTTTGTCCGGCATCGGTTTAAGTCCCTCATTCGAAACGTTGACACCAACAAAATTGACAGCTTGTTTGAAGAATTCACATTTCGATGGCTTCAAATGGAGATTGAATTGTTGAAATCGATCCATAATTTCCTGCAAATGTTTATAATGTTCAGTTGCGCTTTTGCTCGCAACAATAACGTCATCAATATACGCTCGTGCGAATGGTAAACCCTGCAAAGCAATGTCCATCAAACGTTGAAATGTTTGTGACGCATTTCGAAGACCAAATGGCATACGGCGGAATATAAATAATCCGAAAGGGGTTGTGATTGCAGTCTTCAATTCATCCTCCTTTGCCATAGGAATCTGATTGAACGCGGCAACTAAGTCTAATTTTGAGAACACCGTGCAGCCGTTAAAATCGTTCGTCAAATCAGCGATATTTGGCATTGGATAACGATCGGGTATTGTTCGTTTATTGAGCTGCCTATAGTCACCACATGGTCGCCATGGAGCAGTCGAATCGTTCTTAGGAGCCATATGTAGAGGAGAGGCCCACGGGGATTCACCGCGGTAAACGATACCTTGTGATTCGAGCTCTTGAAATGTCTCTTTGGCAATTCGAAGTTTGTCCCCGAATAACCTCCGAGGACGTTCAAAACACGGAGGACCGGTTGTTAGGACATGGTGTTGCACCGGATGTGTAACGTTGTCAGTGGGATTGATTGGTTTGAACACCGAAAGATATCGATTGATTAACGTTTGCTTTTGCACCGTTGTTGTGCTACACACTGCAGCTTGCTCACCGTTGACTCTGTCCAAGGGTTGGCCTTGATTCACCGAGATCAAACGATTGTTGAGGCAATCGACAGCCAGGCCATAGTTGTTAAGAAAATCATATCCGAGAATAGGTGTTGAAACGTCCGCAACGTGAAATGACCACCGAAACGTTTGTTGTAAGCCCGGGAGTACGAAGGACAAACGCCGCGCGCCCTTGACCAGAAGAGGACTACCATTCGCCGTGACGAACTTGGGTGCCGTTGACTTATTAACACCATTGGCGAATGAAAGCGGTAGGAAGCTGCTCACACTTCCGCTATCCACCAAAAAACGTCCAATGCCTGGTGCGGCTACGAGAATTGTCCTTACTCCGTCCAATGCCGCGCTTGGTGCGGAGAATTGCCGTTTCCCAAGTCGCGGCCCTTCGAATTAGAATCGCTTCGAGTTGACTGCCATGCACATGGGTGTCGACAATTGCGCGCCTTTAGGCCGAACTTGCGATGGTAGTAACAAAATCGTTCATCTGATCGATTGTTGTTGCGTGACCTTGATCGGCTGTTGCTGCGGCGCCTGAATCGGTCGTTGAATCGACTGTTCGAACGATGAGTATTGAGTGTGAGCGTTGCCACCAAACTTTTAAGTTCTGCCATGTCTCGTTTGAGTTTCGCCAAATCTGATGACTGATCAGTTGACTCGACGTTGACTTGTTGCACGCGAGACACCGTGGGCATCTGTTCGACCATCTTGTCTGCGATCTCAGCTTGTTTCTCGATTGTGACGTCGTCCAGTGATGCTAAAACGACCCGAATTGATTCGGGCAATATTTCTTTGAAACGAAGGCGAACGAGATCGGCGCTGTTCGGTGCCAGTCGTTGCAATTGTCTGAGTGCTGTTGACGGCTTGCGATCACCGAGTTGCTGTGTTTCGAGTAGCTTTCGTAGCTTACGATCCTCGCTTTCGCCAAGGTGCGTGACAACCGTGCGTTTGATTGAATCGTAATCGTCGGTTGCCTTGGCCCCA
The DNA here is from genome assembly GCA_030248225.1 of Trileptium ribeirensis. Taxonomy (NCBI): domain Eukaryota; kingdom Metazoa; phylum Nematoda; class Enoplea; order Enoplida; family Thoracostomopsidae; genus Trileptium; species Trileptium ribeirensis. The sequence goes on along the minus strand of JASANE010020689.1, from coordinate 24,949 downwards.
CTATCAGTGATGACATGCATTGGAAGCGAACGAAGGAGGCTGCGCTTCTTGACATCTGGCGAGGTATTGTCCATCAATTGCTCGATCAGGTCGAACCATCCGCGAGCGTCGCTTTCGGAGAAATCTGGCAGCTTGATTGTCTTCCAACTTTGATCGGGCAGAGCAGTTGCAGTTGTTGCGTAGTTGTCGATTGATTGAATTTGCGCGAACGCTAGTTTTACTGTTTTAATGTTCTCTTGCTCGAGGGCTTCGATCATCAGACGTCGTGTCGCTGGCATTGCGAAATCATCATCCTCTTCGTTGATCACTTGCAAGAGCCGTTCGAGTTCTTGTTTCGACATGTTGTTGAAATTGACCGGCCCCGGGTTTCGTTCCACATCGCCGGCGACCAATAGAAGAGCCCTGAGGGTAGTGGCTTGCCTGCTGGAAATTTGTTGCCCGAGACGTTGTCGCTTGACACCGGGAAGACGAACCAGGTTGACATCGTCATAGGCTGAGCCTATTCCGTCACGCCCTTCTTCGTCTCCACCATACAGCTTGCAAGCTGATGGGCTTCGACTCCAGGCTTCCCTGGATACCATTATGTACCTCCTGGACCGGTTGAGACGTACCGTGAACCACTGACCTAGGTACCAAAACGCACAGCACCCTAATCGAATGTTTGCGAGGGTCAGCACGATGCCGTCCGAGTGGACATACCTTACTCGACAGCTTGTTTGCAGACCCAGGTAGAACGATTGAACACCGGGAATAGTCGTCGTTGTTATCGAAGATGACGACCCGTGAATGATGACGCTTGCCAGCACCAGCAGACCGATAATTGCTCGGTGCCGTTGAAGTATACCCATCGGCGATTGATCACGTTGACGATTGATCACGTCGGGTTCACCACTGTAGCGCTTTCCAACTCCTTTAATAGAATAATCAAAGTACAGAGATCTTGTGTTCAATGTTATCAATTGCTTAGTAATCAACGCTGTTGCATACTTCAGTTATTCTTCTCTTCTGTCGGCACGTCGTCTTCAGCTTGGTCGATGCCGTCGTTGTGCTCGTTCGTCGTTGATTCGACTGGAACTCGTAGCTGCGGTAAACCAAGTGCCAAAGCTGATACAGTTAATAAAACAAAGTGCGGAGTGGAGAAAACCCTGCTACCGAGTGCAACAAAACTCTAGACAGTTAAAGTAGCAAGTGATTGCTAAACTTCAAAACCATGTTCTTATATAGGACCAAACCGCATTTAGTTCATTTGCATAACTAGACCTTTCATAACAGTCAAAGCAGTGAATCCAAATCCAGTTCTAAATTCTGAGAACTGGTTTGACTTCTATTGATAGTCTTCAAAACGAAAACCAGTTCTTTAGTTCATAGTCACTACAGTGGTATGACGCAAATGTAACGTCATCTGTATATAAACGGCGTAATGTTTCGCTCAAAAGCATTTGTACCAAATGACAACATATTAATTATTTACTTGTTCAAATACCAATCTATCTTTGGTTTCGGAAGTCCGATCACTGGGCAGCTCAATACTAGTTTTTTGCTGTTATCCATGCTGTAATTACTTTTTCGAAGCACAGCAGAGGTTAGACGTGGTTTGTCTGAAATTTTAGAGACACTAAAACAATTCCAGTATAAATCATATGCAAAATGTGGTTTACTCATAATTACCGCTGCACATTTTACTAAAAATATTCCCTGTTGAGACTACAAATTTCAGTTTATATTGTTGTGGTAGGCAAAATTGTTATTCATAAATGTAATGATTGTAATGGCTTATGAAAATTTTGTTGAATAATTAATTATTGTGATATGAATGATGGGATCTGGAAGGAATTTTACGAGTGATCGGACAACATCTTATTGTTTGTGCCGGTATGTAACGACATTTTTGGTTTTGGATTGTCAGATATGGTTACTGGTGGGTGATTGGCAGATTTACTAAAGTTCTGGCTGTAAGAATTATTTATTTCAAATATTACAATGTAAATTTTAGTACCGGGATATAATATGTTTTCGACTTGACCTGAATGTACATTGAAGAACCCTCTGGCACACACGTTACAATGCACATGGTTTAGTCATACATGCTCATAGGTTGGTAGGGGGTGACCCACCCTGAAGCGTCAGATCCCTGTCACTTGACTTGAAATACATTATGATTAAAAGAATAAACAACGTAAATTGTCATACAATTAAAATTTATAAAAATTATATTAAAAAATTGTATTCGAAAATATTAAAAAATTTGAATTCGAAAAAATTATAAATATCTATTTATAAAATTTATATTCGAAATTAAAATTTATGTTCGGGTAAAATTATATTCGGTAAAACGATAGTCGGGTAAATTTATATTCGGCTGAAATATATATTCGAATATATTATCTTAAAAATTTGAGCTGAATTGTTTCATAAATGTGTAAAAATGTCTAAAATGTTTTCTGAAAATACTGTTTATATTGATTGTCGTGAACAGAAGGACATGTTTTATATGAAAATACATTTGAAAATATATTTCTGACCACTAAACAGTTACATCATAGGTGTCTAAGACCCGTTTCTTTAGGGGGTAAGTGGTTCTGCCAAGAAAAGTGCGTGGCAGGCCGGGGACCAAATGATTTTCTACCACGTTTTCCTCATATCAATCTTCCCCATTTTCTCCAATATTTACTCATAAATTTGTAATTTTGTGCAAAATTACTAAAATTTTACGGCTCCCTGGGAGCAAAGAAAAGGCTCCTGGTGCTCACCGGGTAAATATGGATTAGTTTGTGTAAATCCCTACGAACATCTCATCTATAAATTAAAATGGAACTATGAGAATAAGAAAATTCGACTAGCGCGGTGAAAAATAATATATATATTATAATATACTAATAATAAGATTATAACAAAATATTTAGATGTATATACGTTCATACAATAGCGTCGCAAGCGCTGGACAAGTGGGGGCCAACTCAATTGAGGGACGATACACCTATTATTGTATATGTACACGGCTCACAAAACTGCCAAGGGATTAGATAGCGAAATATGGCGTTATAAAAAGGTATAGTGAAAATAAGATACAATAAAAGCACATCAAAAGCGCTGTAATAGGTAATGTGAATGTCACTCAAATTGTCCAAAAACATGCCGGCGATTGTCTTTAGGTACAAATTCCTGGCAAACTTCTGTTATGTTTATTGAATCTGCAAACACTTTATGCGTGTGCAGAAGCGCCAAACTGTTCAGGCCATTTTCCGTCATGGCAGTTCTCATCCTGTTCTTAAGCCGTTGCAGACATGAAAAGGATCGCTTAGGTGAAGAACTAGTCAGCGGGCCTACTGTAAACAGCCGTACGAGTTTTTCCAGATGTTCATATATACAGCGAGAATCCGACCTCAGCGTAGCATGTCGGTTTGCAGTTTCATCGACGGTGCTAGTCGGCCAACGATACACAGTAAGTTCGTGCTTGAGCAGTTCCAAATCCAGATCACTTTCGTGACCCTGCGGTATAACCTCGACGTCTTTGTTCACTAGAACAGATTCAAGTTTTTTTCAATGTCTCTAAGCTTGACTGTTCAAACCCGTGTCTGATCCCGTTAGCAATAGAGCTCCGATCCGATTTTCATATAAAACCGGTAAATTCTTTTGTTGCCGACCAGGTGCCAAAGCGGCGACAAAGAGTTTTCAACGGCATTGCATTTTGTGGTCCTAATGCAGATGCTGCGCTGAACGCAACAGCTATAACATAAGTTCAGCGGTCAGCATGTCAATTGCGTCCGATATCTATAGAATCAGTGATACTAGTTGTCTTTGCATGTTACACAGACCCGGGAGACACAGAGACAGGTGCAGACAAGGCATGCACTGAAGTCGACAGAAAAGACAACAAATTTGCAGGCTGTTTGCTATAACGAAATCTACTTATGATCGGTTACTGGTATTTTATCATGTTGACAACATTCAAGAAGTACGGATCCCTAGAAGTGGTTGTCAGATCACAGGTTGACCCTCCACATCAAAAAGTGGAGGGTTCATGACCCCCCAACACCCCTGGTGCGGGGCCCTTGCGTTCATATATGATCTTTAGAATATAATCTATACTTCTATAGTATGAGTTTTTCAATTTCCGCATATATATAAATCTGTTCACTATAGGTAATACTATCCGCCGCTGTACAACTAACCAAAAATGTAAAAACTTAACTTAAATTGGTGATACCGATAGGTAAGAGTTGCTCAATGTACATTGGGAATTGACGGTACGATTAGTTGACAGCAAAAGCCAAAACACGACTAAAAAGTTTACCTGCTGACTTGTCTACCTCCCTTTACCTGCGGCAAACCTTGTCCCATAATGCGCAATATGTAATATTCAAAAATAACTTCCCCACTACAGTTAATTCTATTTTGAATAGATTTTTGCAGCATCTAGCTCTTCAGAATTCGTTTCTATTTTATTATTTCGCAAGCACGACAGTCGGTAACATTGTACATATTTTGATATTATCCAGTTAAGCGCCACAATGTCAAACCACTCGTGTGACTACTGTAAAGCGGTGTAATAAGGTTCAATCCTCCTGAGTATAACTGCAAACCCCGTGTTAACATTTTATACATATGCTTTAACGTGCTATAAAAAGACATTGCATAAAGGTACAAGTTCAAACCGTAAATACTGATCACTTTTCAGATATGTGGCGTTTACAATGTTAAAATGTGATACTGAATTTGTTAATATCCTTGGAATTGGACAAAATTTCATTGTTCACTATGAATGTTTCGTACATAGAAGCTTCCATAATTATGAAATACTCATAGATGGGAAACGATGCAATTCAGCCTTACCACACTTAAATTGGGATGAAGTCATTTCGGCCACATTAAAGCCCTTCAAATGGGCTGGCAGTGCACATTTCGGTCCAGCTGAGATTTCATTCTCGATTTCCTCTCGATGATCATTCAACGTTACATGCAGCTGACGCAGAAACGAAGGCAACCACGACAAATAGCAGTCGCAGGCCAAAGGGTTGCCATTCAATCCTCTGAATTTGATAAATGTCAAAAATTTAATATTTATGGGTGAAATGCGCGAAGCATAACAAGGTCATTTCACTTATAAAATGAAATAACAACATTAAAACAAATTATTCACTCGTTACTAGACAACCGGTATTACCATCAGTGTATAAACGAACAGTAAGACAATTCCCAGCACTAGTATGCAAATCCGCGTTGGATGGTTTTCAGCTTTGCCCACCCTAATTTCATGGGGGAGGGGTGAGAGACCATGTCATCTTGTGGGATGGGGTAGGTCGGAACCAGAACACCGAGTTTTGAAAGGGATCGTTTGAAGCGATAACGGTTTTTCAATCGACACCCTCAAAACTGAGAGGTCAGTCCAACCTACCCCCACTAAATTAGGAGGCTAAGCAACTACCCCCACCCTTAATGTAGCGGTCTGAGCATGATGACCCTCCTATAAATGAGCCGAGGTAAGGCTGAAAACGCCCTTGTCATCATACATGGGTTTACATTAGAGCGCAAGAAGTGTCATACTCTTCCCTTATGCACTCTTGGTATTAGGACTACTCCCCATGAGTGAATAAGGGAAGACTATATATCACCTTCAGCACTCTAATGTTAACCTATGTTTGGTGACTCGAGCCTTTCCAACCTTACCCTCTTTCCCTTATTTCTGGGATATCATTATGCATACAATCCCATAGTTTTTTTGGAGGGATGCTCCGACATAACCAGTTTTAGGAGGTCGGGTGAATTGATCACAGTTATACAATCGATCCTCCTAAACATGAGGGTCGGACATACCCCAAAAAGCTGGTGTGGGGCCTGAGCTGTCTCCCACAAAACTGGGGTTCTATGCATGATGACCCCAAGAAATGAGGGACGTAGATCCGAAAATGTCCGTGCAATCAATCCCGGTTTAACGTCAGAGTGCTGGAAAGTGACATATTCTTACCTTATCCACTCTTGATATAACTATAAATTACGTTAAAAAACCACAAGTAGTCTACTGTATGATTTTGTGACTAGTAGTGTCTGATAGTATTCAATAATACCGTTGCTACAGTGAAAAAAAATTTCCCATAGGCTCCACCACTCCGCATACAATTCATACCAGTTCGATGCGAATACTTCCAAATCCAAGTTGATTGTATTTCAATCTCTTAACGAGTTATGGAAGACGGCTTAAAGTTGGCTTAATTTCTAATTTTTTCGTTTTTATAACAACGATAATGCGTTCAGCACGGCAGCATAGCGGCTGGTGCTAAAACTTATATGGCAATATTAACTTTAAAATTAGCCTCGGTGCATATATGACCATCGGACCCTCTTAAGCCACGTTTTATATCTGTAACGAGCAAGAATATCAAGCTTATTGGAGCTCAAATTCGGAAAAAAGTCTGGATAACTTTGGCAGACAGTAATTCAAATTTTTTAATTGAAAACAAATTGGTTAAAACCGACTATTTCAAATTATTAATGCGTTGTATTGCAATGTTGTATTTACTGTGACAATCTTGCAATTTTGTAACTGCTACAGCGCTATATCTGAACTCTATCAGTAGAGTTGTTCGCTGATGAATTTAAAGCATCAACGGCTATATATCGTAAATGACATTATGGCAATTTCTACGATATGCAGAAATTGACACAAAATCCGGCAATTTTCAAACAGGTCGCTGTATATTCTCTGCAATTCTCTGACATTATGGCAATTTCTACGACAAGCTGAAATTGACACAAAATCCGGCAATTTTCAAACAGGTCCCTGTATATTCTCTGTAATTCTCTGACATTATGGCAATTTCTACGACAAGCAGAAATTGACACAAAATCCGTCTATTTTCAAACAGATCGCTGTAAATTCTCTGTAATTCTCTGACATTATGGCAATTTCTACGACAAGCAGAAATTGACACAAAATTCGACAATTTTCAAGCAGGTCGGTGTATATTCTCTGTAATTCTCTGACATTATGGCAATTTCTACGACAAGCAGAAATTGACACAAAATCCGGCAATTTTCAAACACGTCTATATTTTCTGTAATTCTCTGCGTAATAACACTGCTTATTGACGTGATACTCCGGTGCGTGAAAATTATGTAGAATAGTGATGATTTTCATTTATAGAAATTTTTAACAAACATATTTATAGCTAAACAGTAGCTTTAGGATGTATATTTACCTTGAGCATTTATATGCGTAACTGTCAACTCATTTTCTACACATATGTGTGAATGATACGACGAGTTGCTAAATATTAGTAAATATTTTTGGTAAAAACAGAAGGATCGCATGCTAGTAAAATGCTATAAAGTTCGTAGCACATGTAGCTATTCCGCCCACAGCTGGTCCAGCATTTATACTGGCCACCCGGCTTAGGCCACATGTGGGCTCGTGCAAGGGTACGAGCGAAGATTGGAAACTTGTCCACCGCCATAAGATTCGTACCCGCCGACTCAGAGAATTTTTTCAAGTCGAAGGGTTCGGCCACGGGGGAAGGGAGGCAGCCCCACTTTTCGAGAAAAAGAGGCCGCCTTAAGGCGTCCTCCTCAATTTTCGGGTAACGGCCCTCACTTTTGACCGGAGTACCGCAGTATTTTATGTTATTTTTTATGTTATTACCGATGTTATTTTATGTTGTTATCAAATGGGGTAGAGGTTGAAAGGGTATTTTTATTATGACGGCTATCGGAATTAAAAATGGGAAGGTATTCGTCACTCGAAGATGTGGTGTTCGTACGCGTGGCCAGTAGAATGCCGGCGGAATAGTAATATTGGTCTTGACTTTTGGCTCGCGTCCATCCTATCTCTGCGTATTTTGGTTCATATGGCGCTGCAGCGTGTATACTTCGATTTGCGCAGTACGCAGTTTCAGCATAAAACCAAGAAAGCCAAAATTAGAATGTTTATTTAAAATTAGTACAATACGTCGATAACCAATTACACGCCTGGTTAATTTTAAGCACCTCGAACACCACTGCGTGTGCCACCTGTGCCCTGCTAGTTTTCAAATGTTTTAGCTACTCGCTTAGACTGTGCACCGTTACGTTTTAGCTTAAAGGGCGCACCCCTACATTTGTCACAGTGCACATTGCGCGGTGGATCGAGTTTATCCTTCGGCTTGCGCTTGCATGTGCGTTGCTATTCGTTCACTTTGCGGCGTTCCTTAACGAACTGAGCAACAGATTCTGAATCGAAAGCTATTCCTCTGTATTTAGCTTCATAATAGTGAATTTTTTGCCCTAGGCATTGGCCGCCCATGCTACACAACGAAGAGAGGAACAAACTTTTGTCACCGACCCCTAACGCCCAAACAGCCATATTAAACCAAGAGCTTCATGCTTAAAGAATTTGATCAGACCTGTCCCATTCGGCCGGCCCTTTAATGCCGTCGGCCGGCCGTTAACAATTGACTCAACAAAAATCGCGAAATCCGCTGGTAAGCACTCAGCAGCTATGTGTGAGTACACTTTAGGCGTGTACACCAAGGTTATTCCTATTTGTCAAAATCACAAATTGATTCGCGCTAAAATTCGCGTTCACAAAAATGCGAATTTTTGCACGAATCAATTTGTGATTCTAACAAAAGAACAACCTTGGTGTACGCTCACATTTGTCGATTTCGCACGTTTGTCCACGTTCATCAAATGACGTTCTGAATCAGACAGCAATGTTCGCGGCCTACTTGTGTATTATAGCATACGAGAAAAAGCGCGATTGCTAATCGCGTTTTCTCTTGTGCGCACTTAGTAAAATTCGATCCTAAATCGCAAAATAGTTACCCCGAACATCGCGTACACTGTGCTTCATCGTAAATCGCGTGCGCGCACATAACGAAAAATCGTGATTTGTTCGCGTTCATCGCCTTTAGGATGGTAAACTAACTTAACAAAAGAACAACCCTTAGCTTATATAGGTACCTAAAGTGGACTCGCGAATTTTGGTTGTCGCTTAGCATGCCGTCATCTATTACATTTATTAGTGTATACCAAGTGAATTAAACCATACTAAGGGGGCATTTTGATGTATATATAATCGCCTATAACTAACATACAAGGATATTGTACTGTCCAGTACTGTGTTGTTATATTTAACAATATAACATGCATGATTATTATTAAACTAAAACCCGCGAATGTTTAATGATAGACTTCAAACTTAAAATATGGTAAAGCCTTGTCACAGGCTGTCTAGGTATAGCATTAGGTACTTGAGCAGTTTTATTGTATAGCGCACAAATCCTTCATCTGCAAATTGGTTTTGAACAAATGCTGAAGAATAATATACGAATATTAAATTCGTATCGCTGTAGAGAAGTTTTTGGCAGTCAGCTTTCTATTTCATGTCGCCCAGCCATTCAGCAGTAGGTTTAGCCGTAGGTTTAGCGGACAGCCACCTCCAAGCCATATTCCCCCCACTTCCGCGGCGCGCGAAACATTTTAGCTAAAATTTACAAAAATTGGGGTTAAATCAGCAAAATTGCGGTAAAATTGGCAAAAAAATCGGCAGTGGGGTGTACCTCCCACCGAAGACCTCACTCCTGACGATCCACCCGCGCGGACTGTCTTCTCTCCCCGTACGCCGAGGGTTCTTCAACACCTGTGGGGTGGGGTGATTAATTGGGAATAGAACCATGTCGACTCTTGCAATATTTATCAGTTTCTACTAGCAATGATACCCAACGTGCCTTCAGACGCGTTGTGATGGTGTCGCACAAGAAGCAGAATAGCCGTCCGCTTCCCCCGCCAGGGTTAGTTTCTGTGGTCAACATATACCATGCGCCAAACTATTTTGAGATATAGGGCCGACACATCTGAAAACGTGTCAGCGCAACTGCGTGCCTAAATACCCAGATCAATGATAACATATATGTAACACTAAACCATAAGCATATCCAAAAGCAGACAAAACTTACAAATCTTGTAATTGATTTAGGCCAGTCAGTACTTCCATGTCGATTGTTCTCAGTTTGTTGTTGCTCAATTCCCTAAAATTATAAGAAGCCGTGCTATGAAAAAACTCTTTCTAAATACTCGCTTAAGATTTTATTATACCGTTAATTTTACCCCATACTTCAAAACTCAGTAAAAAAAGATGTAACTCTCTAGTCAGCGTGTATAAGTTCAAACATTACATATAACCCATCTTCTCTTAAGTTAAAGACAGGGACAAACATCATCTGAGAATTACACACTAGGTTGTAATACACACAGTTTTAAACTATATCCAAGTTAAAATGTGCAAAACTACATATAGTTTAACCATTTATATATACCTCCATTAAAATTGGTAAAAGTAATTAGCCAGTGCTTCGACCATTTATATTACATTATTTTGAATATTTAAGCAAATTTTTTGTACTCACTTCGATAATTAAACAATGGATGGCTGTAACGTAGCTAAATTTTGAAATGTGATTAAAGAGTTCTCGCCCAAGTCAAGCTCACGGGTGTGATGTTATATCCTTGGAAGAACAGGTTCGTGATGGAGATGTTGGTTCGGGTGGCGCTAGCCTTTTCCCGAGTTAGTCTTAGGCTTAGTATAGGAATTATATAAGCAGCTTAGCTTAGACTAAGGCTTAGGGCTAGGTTATCGCGGACGGCATACCTGTATATATCTTAACATTTTGTCTGTATATACTTGCGTTGGTTCATTATCAGGGATACAATACACTTTTAAAAGTCATGATGCCTTGCCCTTTTTAAATTATCATCTATGACTTGGTAACGAATGGATCGAGTTTTTACATAAAAAAATATAATTTTTGCGGATCTTTTCGGTTTATTCCCCAGGCCGAAATCTGTAACTTTTGAAAATGCAGAAATAATTTTAGTACTATTAGACTCAGCTCAAAAAATTAGATAGATTAGAAAATATCCATTTATACTAATTTAGGGCAAAAAATTTTTTTGGGTTCCCAATGGAATTTTTGGTATCCAAATTTTCAAAAAAATACTTTTTTCGATAATCCGTAATTTTATATATTATCCGAAGCTCATTCATGAGCTGAGGTAATGATGCTAAAATTATCACAATCTATCTAATAATGAGTTAACGTCTTAAGCTAGGATACACCTTAACCTAACGCTGCATTCACAATATTCCCAACGTTTGGAACCTATGTAACACACACAGTATTAGGCAAACCCTCGATATAAGGCTTAGGATATCACATAAATGAACGTATCTTTTTAACTCGTGAAGGAGCTAAACGAATTATGACATTCGAAGGGCACAATTTTTAGTGTAAATAATGTATTAAATTCAGTGATTATTTCAGGTTTTAACTATAATATACTGGAACGCATCAGCCTCATAGTCGGCCAAGATAGGCCCGTACAAACGACTAATCAAGATATAAAGCTAAAGGATCTGTTTCGTTTTTGTCAAAAACAACACGGATCGAGATACATTTGACGAATCTAGTTTTGGATACATATCAAATTATTGTCTATATATAAAAGAGCCCTTACGCTTTAACACTTTGAATGATTATAGATTTCCAAGTTGTTAAATAAAACGTTATTGGAATCTGGGATACTATTGAAACTCTTGGATACATATTAATAAAAAGTGAAAACTTACAGCATTCGAACATCACTTGGCATATTTTCCAAATCGGGAAACTTTACCAGACCTGCACGGCTACAATTGACCACAACATCATACGTTGCTGTCGCTCGATAGCAAAGACAGTTTTTTGGACAAATCTCAACAGGCGAAGGTGAACTATGTACGGTGAGTGAAATGTGTACAATAATAAATATTTGCAAAAGCCACAAATGGGACGAAATAATGGTGCGCTCAATCATATTTTATGTGTTAAAACAACAAAATAGTTACGAACAAGCTCATTAGCAAAATAAAATAAATATATTATACATAACTTATTTTGGTAATAAATGATATAATAAATACCAATAATGTATGCCAATACCTTGAAACAAAAGAAAACAAAAGGACTATTCTCTAATTGCATAAAACATACATATACAACACAGTATAATTGACCACTTGTGGCTTTACTCGGATTTGAAAGCGAGATTTGTATATAGCAAATGCAGCAATCTGATTGCCACAAATCATAACAATTCATATATATACATATAAATATATATATATATATATATATTATATATGACTTGGTAGTTTACAAAATTATAAATATTTCAAATTATCAACATCGTCTTTACTTGTATATTTGTGTTTAGCACATCATGATTTTTAAGCTTGAGACATTCTGCTTTTAAGCTCATATTTAGAATGTCACACGACAGAAAGGCGCTTAATATATAGTTCACGCTCACTAATGACCACAAAATAAGTGTGCAGTTTCTGAATTATTCTTTCGTTTATCACACGTAAATATACAGGACTAGCCGCATTTTCACTCTATAACTCAAAGCTTGTAAATGTTAGCTTAAGTTGCTACACACACATTGGAAGTGTAAATAGTAGTTATTCGTCGTTTACAGATTTGCAGCTTAATTTATCTTGAATTTTTATGCGCATATTTGCGGTACCTACCCGAGTATTAAAACCTGTTGTAAAATTTTATTTTTGTATAAAGGTATTATTCGTCGTTTACAGATTTGCAGCTTAATTTATCTTGAATTTTTATGCGCATATTTGCAGTGCCTACCCAAGTATTAAAACCTGTTGTAAAATTTTGTTTTTGCATAAAGGTGTTATTCGTCGTTTACAGATTTGCAGCTTAATTTATCTTGAATTTTTATGCGCATATTTGCGGTACCTACCCGAGTATTAAAACCTGTTGTAAAATTTTATTTTTGCATAAAGGTGTTATTCGTCGTTTACAGATTTGCAGCTTAATTTATCTTGAATTTTTATGCGCATATTTGCGGTACCTACCCAAGTATTAAAACCTGTTGTAAAATTTTGTTTTTGCATAAAGGTGTTATTCGTCGTTTACAGATTTGCAGCTTAATTTATCTTGAATTTTTATGCGCATATTTGCGGTACCTACCCGAGTATTAAAACCTGTTGTAAAATTTTATTTTTGCATAAAGGTGTTATTCGTCGTTTACAGATTTGCAGCTTAATTTATCTTGAATTTTTATGCGCATATTTGCGGTACCTACCCAAGTATTAAAATTTCTGCAGATATCATTGCTTATTTTTGGAAAAAAGTTTAAGGGCGCTAAACATCTTCCAAGATGCAAATGCTTTATCATATTTTCCATCTAGGTAAAAGCCCAGATGATGCCCTGCTAAATCGTGTCATCGTCATTTGTTGCATCTATTGCGCACATCAGCCGTTACCCATTGATACGTACAAATACGAAACTTTTATTGTTTTTGTCTACACTGAACACGGGATCTCATTAGGAAACAAAACTTATTTGGGATTAGTGTAGATGAAATGGAAAAAATTTCATTCTAGAGGAGCTAGCGACACTTACCGTCTGTATTGGAATGGAGCAAATGTAATTATACTAGTAAACGTGATAAATTAGAAAAAGTAAGCGGAGCAACATGCATAGTATTTGGTATCTTATTTGTATGTACATGTGTTTCAACTAACTATTTAATCAATTTATTATAAGTATTTAGGCAAGTATTTAGGCAATTGATGTCAAAACCACCATACAAAAAACTCGCTAGCTAAAACAAATTAGCTAATTAGTAACATCAACTAATTAACTAATTAATTAACTAATTAGCACCCATTATAAGAGCCATAGAACTTTAAAACCCACATATTTATAATCAGCGACATCGAAAGCCCCCTAGCGCAACAAACTAGCAATTTTGAAGTGATTTTAAAATTTGCATACAATTACCTAATTAGCTAGTTAATTAAACAACCAATTAGCATATACGGCCAGGCTCTAGAGCTTCAGAAATGTCATATTCGTGATCAGCGACATAGAAAACCCCCGGTTACAATTTATTTTTAATTTTTGAACACTTTGAAAATTTTCAAAAAAATTAGCTAATTAACAATTAATTAGTAATTAGCTAATTAACTAACTAATTAGCATTTTTAACTTCCTCGAATAGTAAATAAGCGCCAGATTCATAATGACCACGGCATGACACGGATATCCAGGTTTCAAATCTTGTGTTCACAGGTAACGAGTAACTCCCAAGTGGTTCCTGGCCATTGAACAAGATTTCTAAATGGTTAATCGTGGCCGCTATCGTCGGAACGATTAGGTGGATACATTAGTGGGCCCTGTGTAAATTCCCTTTATAGAGTAATGTCAGCGTACTTAATGGTTCCCATTCGTTGCCGCTGCCGCCATGATTAGGTGATAAACTTTGGTGGGCCTCTTGTTCGCTGGACGGTTTTTGGCCAATTAACACTCTCATCGAAGCGCCTAAAAATAGTTTCTTTTATTGGGCGCTTTTTAAAGCAGTTTGTTAATGGGTATCTGGCATGCAACTACTTCGTATTTTATCGATCTATGGCTGTCCTAAAATTCATGTGGTCTGATCAATTTCATAATGATCTCCCACACTGAAATGTGGCAAACTCGTTTCCGAAGGTCTGGCGGGGGTACCGTTAGGTCATGAAAAGTATCACGTGCTCTGTCGTTAGTTCGTGTATCGAGAGTCGTTGCCTATTCAGTATATTACAAAAGTATCGAAAGTCTTTGAATTCAGTATATTATAAAAGTATTTAAAATAGGCTGATTTTAAAACGTGTAATTTTTAACTTTCAAAGCTGTCGATATAGGTTTAAGTTTTGCGGGATTTGAGAGACTAACAAAACATTCTGAGCTCGAGTACCAGCCTATTGACTAGGCATAATCATCGGGTAGGAATTTGCTATCCTGGTACACGACCTGTCTAAACTGCGCGGGTACCTGATTCGCTACCCGCGTACCCGACACTAACTTTGATGGTTTTCGTAAGCCGCAGCTTCTACACATATTTGCTGTATCTGAGACGTTAAAATTAAGTACCCAAGTCTGTAAGTAAGTCTTGTTATTGCTATGGTATTGAGCTAAAACAATTGTTTCGTTTGGCCTACCATACCATTATGCGGGCTGATATGCACATGGTGCCTCATGAATATGGTGTGAAAAGCAACCAAAGCTCAAATGCTTTGTCCTGACTGAGCTATACAGCCATAACATAAGAAGAGTTCGAAAGCACAAAGGTTAAAGGTGCATTTCATAAATCTACCGGTTACCACCGGTTGGGTTATTTTAACGATAGAGATGTACGAGTTAGGTATAAGATAGACTTATTATTTCCTCGTGCACAGAGTAAAAGAAGTTCTAGGCTGTAGGAAATTCATAACTAGCTTTAGTTCCCCGAAAAAATAGGGAAAGGAACAATGATTTAGATTCTCTAAGCTCGCGTAGTCACCACCTAGCCACCAATTTACTACTGTGTTTGAGTTTATATTTCAGTTGGTGTGGCTGTGATAACTAGTAACTCGCAAAGCGAGGTGAAACGGAGCGTGTGCGGCTACTGTGTGCTGATTTACCGTTTTGTCGTTACAAATTCAGGTCACTAAGCCCATTTAAAGTCCTGTGGTAGCAATTATAACCACACAATGCTTCTATGGCAACGCTATGGTGATTTTATTCATATATCAAAGCCGAAGAACTTTTTATTTCTTCTTCCAATGACTAAAAAGACAAACTTCTGAAATTTATAAATCACAAAAATTTAAAAAAGTTAAATTTTGAGAGTTATTTTTACATAGTAGGGCCCGTCATACTTACCTTACTTTTGATGAATACCAAGCAAATACAATCTGTTTTATCGTATTTAGCAACCCCGGAAACCTATAGACACGTTCGATTGGCCTAAATACATCTATGTGGAAAAGTGGCGAAATTTGACTATATTTGATGCCAAAATTTACCAAATTGTACTCTGCTACCGTCTCGCAGGGTTAATATATAACATAGCTAATATGGCGTTAAAACAATAATATAACAAGTTTAAAGTGTTAAATAACCCTATAATCTCAAAGTCCACCCTCAAAAAGCAAAAACATACATGTAAGAGTTTTGAAATTTTCCGTTTTGTGGGGTATTTTTAAACTTTGTTTCATAGCTCGAAAACGGCAGGTCTGCCAAACAATCTGTAAAAGCAATATTGTGGCTCTCAATGAGCGGATTCTGCAAGAGGCCGTCTGTAGATGCGAAGCCTCTTTAGCTCGATATATATATATAGGTTGCGAAAGATAGATACGCAGATGGGCAATTTCAAAAAATGTGCCCCTCGACTCTTTCAGAGCCCATTTTGACCCGGAAGACGACGTGATGAACGGGTTTAACTTCTAATAAAAGAAAACAAACAGACTGAATTTGTGATCAAATAAAAAATTTGTAAAGATACATCTATCCGTCGATGAGTTATCATTCCCACAAACGGACAAAAATTTTTTTGCAATTTTTGCCGCGAGCAAACCTATAACTGGAAACTACGCTCGCTTAGCTCGCTGCGTAACAACCAGATAATAGAGACTCGTAAACCAAAACTTAAGCTAAGCCCTAGAGAAATCCAGGATACAGCTTTGCATGCTGAAGAACAATCTATACTCCTGCTGAATCCGGCCTTTAAAGCAGAGATAATATACACAAAGCAATGGATTTAGAGATAAAAACGTAGATATTTTCAATTTTGATGATAAAACTCTTGCATGGCATAAAATTCATGAGCACGAAATTTGGTGACACTATAGCAGCAATTACTATAGCAATCCATCGTCATATACTTATCCTTAAACAAAGAAACTTGAAAATTGTTACGTTATTTGGTTATAAAAAAACGGCTTTAGGTAAAACGGTCGTGCAGTATTGGCTGTTCGACACCTGCACACGACAAAGGCTCAGTGATATCTTAGGCTGATATAAGTACCACAGTGCTGAATAATTTTCGGTATCAGAGTATTGAGAAAACAACTATAGCGCTTCATCTATACTCCTCCTGACTATGAAAGTTAGAATGAAAGTTATGCGGCGTTCACGTTATAATGTCCCCAACGTTTGGAACCTATGTCCCCACACAGTGTCAGACACACTGTTGACAACAGGGTGTCTTAGACACCCCCATGTTTTTAATAAATTTTTTCAACGGTAGCTAGCTACGCGTATTACCACTTGCCGACAGTGTCAGGCACACCGTGTCTTCTGGCAGTTTTATTGACACTGTTCCGAATTATTTGAGCAATGTTCATATGGGCTAGATACAAATATCGCGAATTTAGGAAAAACTCCACAGGACAGTTGACTAATAAACCGCATTCGCTACACACGGTGTCCGTTATAGTTAATTCGCGCCAAATTGGTAGCTAAGAGTGTGTACGATACTGTCTAGAAAAAATTTAGTAGCTAAGGGTGTGTCGTACACCCTCGGCATTTGATTTACAGTATGGGTGTCACCCTGACTGTCTATACGGTAGGGTCGCGACTACAGGGGGTCAAAAGTTCCAAACAGCGGGGACATTATAACGTGAACGCCGCATTAAGCTCCTCGTGCATGTATATTCTAGCTCGTTCGCAACATGATCTATAGCTGACAATATCAAATCTTCGTGTTAATAATTTAAAATTCTCAGTCATCCTTGCACGCTTTTTACGTTTATTGTTTATGGCCGCAATAATCAGTTCGCACAATTCTTAGCACTTGGTATTTGAAGCCCTCTGTACACTGTAGAGGTGAGAAAGATCCGAATTTTTCAAGTTCGCCTAGGGCTCGGCCGAACTCATTTTACCTGACTCGATTTGTTAACAGTTTGTCTTGACCCGGCTAGAAAAACTCGAAGGTGAAAACTGCATGGGGCGGACGTGGATACACAAATAGATGTAATGTAACATACGTGGCATCAAGTTCGATCTTTAAGGTTATTAACTTTTCCAACAACTTAAGTGACACTTAAGAAGCACTTTAAGTTCAGTGAAAGCCATCCAGGAGTAAAATCTTTACGTTCATGTGAAGGGTTAGAACTAAGGAACACACCGAATGGTACGGTTGCACGGCAAAGTCAGATACGAAGAGCCTATTTTATTAAAGCACTGCAGAAACTTACATTGACGCATATTAATAACATAATGTGTTATATGTTTAAATATGACAAGATGGTACTAGGCGGTACTTTGCATCTTGGTTATTATGTGTGAGTAAACTTAAGGTGACCCTGTTAACTATGTTATTTTGTCATTACCGATATCGAATCGCAAACCCTTGTTACGGAAAAAGGCTTTTCGCTAACCAAAAATTGGCGAAATCTAATTCAAGTGCCTGAAATCAGACCTTTTGTTCGAACAGAATTTCGGCGATTTCAATTTGCAGAAATTGTGTTCCCTAATGCTTAATCATTTAAATCTAGAATATTCAGTGTTCGCGAACAAATTTAACGCAAAAGTGACATCACATCCAAATCCATCCTATAGTTAAGCTCTTGGTATTCGCGAACAAAACTGGTTTAATTCAAATCGATAAATTTTCGTTCTCAAAAATGTGGGTAATTTTACTTGAATTTTTGCGAACACAAAATACTTAGATTTCAATCGCGAGCGCTGTGTTCGCGAACAGTTTTCCGCCGAATTTCAAACGACCAAAAAGCGTTGCGCAATAAATTTTATGCAAAATCACAAAATAGGATGGTTGGCGGGGTCACCTTAACTGTACTCGCTCATAGGACTTTATATATACATAAAATGTCCCTGTAGTGTAGTTTTATTTGCACGTTATACAGTAGGCAGTGTGTCGCCAACGGCCGGCCAAGCGACGGCCCGCGTCTGCTGACCAACGACTTTCGCGACAGTTAACGGCCAACCGAAGGATGTTAACAATCGACCGACGCATTTGCGGGCGGTTACGACCGTAAAATTGTTAACGGCCGGACGTTGGCTAACGGCAGTGACAATCTTCGACAGGCCGGCCCAGGGGCGGCCAAAAGCCGGTCGTTTAAACGGCCGGCGTACGGCTTTCACGGCCTTTGCCCAACACTACAGGAGAGCGGTAGCTTTAACTTATATAATTAATAGAATTTCGTTATTGTACTTATTAGGAGAAGCCTTATATCCAAATTAAAATTATTGGTGTTGAAGATACGAACCTGTACTTCTCGTGATTCTTGTGTATGTCCATGTGCTACGTACTTCTAATTCCCTAACCTTTCTTTTGGGTTGCACATATATTTACAAGTTAAGATGGCAATTAATATTGTAAATAGTGTAAGGCTGTGTAAAATAATTTTAAGTAACATTCAAAATACCTAATACCCGGGTACCCTAGTAATCGACAGTTGTAATCGTATATCCGAGGCACTACACAGGTACTCGGCTAGTAGTGCCCGCACTTACTACAGACGGTGCACATGCTTTTAGTTTTTGCGGTATCCGGCGGACGCAAAATCTAATACACGTGCACACTTCTATTGGAAGCAACAAGCTCTGACTGTGGTTCTGTGACAGGCAACCGTAGTGTATCTGGAAAAGCTATAGTAGGCTCATAAAAGCTCTTTTCTAACACTTATAGTATATAACAGCCAAGCTCGAAATCTCTGCATGGTTTTGAGATATATACTGCAAAATGGACCAAAATTTGTGCATTCGATAGCAATTTCTCCTATTTTCTGGTTTAATTTTCGTGGTGCTGCCCTATTTGGGGGTTCAACCTTTGTTAATTTTGGTCGCAATCGACTCCGGTCGTCAGCATTCGACTTCTCGTGATCCATAGTTTTTCCTGAAACAAAATCACAATTTGGAAAATTCTTCAGAATTTTTTGACTTTTCCAGGATGCCTTATGACTGAAAAAATCTAATTTTTTTCTTCTCGTTTGTAACTTACCTTAATGGACATATATATACGTAAAAATAGTGCGTAGAGTTTGTATTTACCATTTTTACCCCAATCCGACCACCCTTTAAAAAGTTATGAGTGAAACAAATATTTGTATATTATTTTTCAGAAAATATATATACTTTGACGTCAACTAACTCTGTTCATAATGGCTAAACGTCCTACTAACTGCCGTTATCACATCGTACCTCCTGAGACAATTATTCCACTTAACGATTTGCCTAATATTAATAATACAGTCATCAATATTGCCGATAAACCTTTGACCAGAACGCCACTCTTGAACTATTAGTTTCATGAATAATGCACAAACATGTACTTGTGGCAATCCCTGTTATGTCGGCACGCGTGGAGATTTAGTTAGACATAACAATTTGAATTGCGGTTCACCAACTATAAAAGAATTGTCCCCAAAAACATTCTATTCTCCAAAATTCTTTTTCCGACCACCACATCTTACTAGCACAAGTCACACTACTTATACATCTAAGCTTAACCTAACTTAACGAAAGCCGTTATTCCATTGGCAACGCAAAAAAATCGGATAAATTGCCATAAAACCGACTGAGATGAATATTTTCTGGAGCGCCTCATAGAGTTGAGCCAAATGGCACCAAAATTATAGGTGTATCTTGAAAATTGACCATTTTTGGGCTGGGGCTATAACGCAAAACGCCCATATTAACTATTGAGTCATAGCAAGTAAACAGCTGTTTTCTACTCAGAACGAGCTTTTTAATATAAGCTGCTACTATAATTGTCCATGTATCTGATATAAAATCTAATTATAATCGTTCTTACTAAAATTGGCGTATTTTTAAAAACGTATAAAAACGATAAACCAAAATATAAAAAATTTTATGACTTAGCAGTTTTGAGAAGAAAATTCAGGGGTACATTAATCTGTCAAACGTAAAATAAAGAAACAGACATCGAAAAATGCACCCAAAGCCTTGTTAAATACATAAATCAATAGGTGTATATTTCGGTCGTATCAAATAACAACAACGTTTTGACTAAGCCTCAGCCTTCAGCAACTCTAATCACCTCTTGCTTTAACAATGTTAATGGAAATGGTTTATTTCTTGCGGAGTGCACATCTGTTGTATATATATTTATTGTACTCCTGTAAAGCAAACAGTGCAATTCCAATTCACAATAATGTAAAATTTTGTGAGCCTAAATTTTTGGAAAATGCTATGTTTATATAAATTGGCTTTTACTACCATATTTTCAAAAATTTTATCTAATAGGCTGTTTCTTACCAACTAGCTGTTAGGCTGCATGTTCCTGAACTATATTATTTAACATAGGTATCATTTAAATGAATCTTTTCATCCGGCATTCTCCGGAATATTGTAATTGTAACTTAACCTTTTCCTTATTAAACAACCAAAGCGTAGCTTGCACAATCTTGAACAAACGTTGTCTCCGACCGCGTACCGAACATAGAATGCTCGGATGCAAGTCTTGTACGCTAGCCATTATGCTATTTAGGAGCTGTTGCTCGGCTCTTTCAGGAACTTCACAACGCGAACAAAACATTAACTCATGCCGAGTAACGATCTCGACAATTAATTCGCCACACAATGTAAACTGCGACCAAAGTGTCAATATACGAACGAAAGGATTAAAATGGATTCAGTTTTTTTTGCATTGCAAGAAATACAAAGCCTTCCTTTAGTGCGCAAACCCATTCAGTAGCCATTTGGTGTCACCAAAAGCCTATACATCCTTGAAGTATCTTGAGAAAAGTTACACTTTTCTGCTTTCCATTTGTTATCTTCCGCGGTACATTTCCATCGATTTCGGCCTTACCTCAAAGCTGCACGAAGATGACCCATATTGTTAGTCATAATCATGAAGCACTTTACCCATGCTCTTGAACCATTGTTTTTTGATCTGCCATTTCGCTTGCCAAATTTACACACAACCCATGTTAGTGGACCGCAAAATATATACTCATAGCCTTTGGCCATTAAAGTTACACATTTTGTTGGACCACCAAACCCAGGCCCCCGTGTTCTTGGACAGTCAAAACAATCTTCCTTGGAAGTTTGGTCGCAACAGTTATAGTGTTAAATGTCGTTAAATTACATTTGTATTGGATACTTAACACTAACCGTTCGCGTCAAGATCATTCGACGGAAAATGGCGCGTCTTTATATAATTTCGTGGCTCATAAATACTGGATGTAAATATTAATGGCACAAGAACCTGGATGAGCAGTAACTTTTGCGTGTAAATTTTCTGGTCAAATAACATGAGTGGTGGTGTAACTTTTTGCGGCTCACGCACATGGCTGAGTTTTACGACGGTGGCCCAAGAATATGAGTATGGTAGTTCATGTTTACCACTTTCAATGTTGGTCGTCTTTACTGGGTTATAGGGCCGAAATCTGCCGCAATGTACAGAAGCTAACAAAGAAAATTTGAGTAGCCTCAGCCTTTTTATTAACCCTTTAACATTCATTATTCACAAATGAGCACAGCGCATATTGTGAACTATTGTGTTAACCAAAGTTATCTTATTGTGTTTATATGTTTGCACTTGCGTTGTTATTTGCTCGATTTGCAAAAGTTCCGTAAGGAACCGACCGACAGCTCCTAATTAGCTCAGTGCGTTGCGGAGTAACATTTCACTCATACATTCTGGGTTTGAACATGGCGCTGGCCTGTGTTGTGTTTGTCAAACTTGGGGACCATGTCATACTTTAGGGGCAGGACGTTATTTCGTTAGAAAAAAAGAACAGCTTAGAGCGGAGCTTCGTGGATGAATTAATTTTGGTTTTCAAAGGATAAAGTCGTATATTGTCTACTATTGATATCACGGAAGCTACTAAACTACATAAATAAAAAGCCATATAATTGTAAGCAACAGTTA
Source organism: Trileptium ribeirensis (assembly GCA_030248225.1). Classification (NCBI taxonomy): domain Eukaryota; kingdom Metazoa; phylum Nematoda; class Enoplea; order Enoplida; family Thoracostomopsidae; genus Trileptium; species Trileptium ribeirensis. The sequence goes on along the minus strand of JASANE010020689.1, from coordinate 2,256 downwards.
TTAAAATAAGACTAACGTACTGGTATAGCTAAACCGTAATCTGCATTTTGAGCCGGCCGGGATCACCTGTTTCAAACGTGATGTTTTGCGTTGGGCCCTATTTAAGTGTGAGACCACATGCATAGGCAGGCGCAACACATATTTAACACAAATGATACGTGTATATATTGAAAGGAAAAGAAACAATGCGAGGAATAAATGTGGGTATGTTGGCGACCATATCTGGCTTTAGGAATATCTTATATATGTAAGTATAACAAGCTTTTACCCTTATAATGTCGAGAACGGCATAAATTACGCGCTGCACTTTGCACGTTTAGAGATTAATAGTTTGATGAATGTACAAGTTGAATAGACAACTGACAAAATAGGATAAACTGTAGTAAAAGCATATTACGATTCTTTGCAGAATCAACGTATTTTTGAATGAAAGTCTGCAGCGGCGGAAAAGTCTATTTTTAGTTGGGGAGCAATGTCGAGATTTACTAGACTACTTTGCATAGGTGTTTATTACAGAGGGGTTACTCCTACTAAGGGGCGGACAACCTACCCCTTTCAAGCTACAATTATCTCCCTGTTTCCACGCCCCCCCCCCCCCCGAAACCCTACTGCACATTTTCCGACGTTTAGTCAAATTCGATACATAAGTGACACAATTTACAGATTACCTTCATAGCATATGTAACCTGTCACGTTTAAACTCGTAACCACAGAGCTGTGGCTCGCCAATAGTTATGTGCTGAGTTTCAATTTACCAAACAGCGTTGTGTAACAATTTTTATGTATAATTTGATACAATCTATTATTTTATGTATATCTACGATAGGATGGCTGGTAGGGTCACATTAGCTCAAATTCAAAAAATAATGGAATTTCTGGCAAAGAGCTGAAATATAAAGTCCGGCAAGAATGAGTGAAGGCCAGTTACAAAGAGCCCAATCCACAGTTATTGGGTAACGCCACTTATCAAATCAAAAATCGTTCGTCAAATTTTGTCCCGTTTTACTGTTAATTGTACATCTCTCTTCACAGAGGTACACGAAACAACCCATGTAGAAGTAAATCCAAAATTTATAAATAGTAACTCGCAAAGCGAAGGAAAACGGAGTAAGTACGGCTACACTACGCTTAGCAAAAATTTCGTGGTTAATCAAGATTCTGAGCACAATTAAAGCCCCACAATAGCAATTATACGGTGGCAATACTTCAATGGCAACGCTGCGATCAGTTCAGTCATATATCAAAACGGAAGAGCTATTTTTTATGTTCCAATGACCAAAAAAGTTTTGAAATTTATAAATCACGAATTTCAAGAAATATAATTTGAAGACTGATTTTTGGTTGTAGGAACCCTACACTTGCCTTATTTCATGCACACAAATGCAATTCTTTTTTATTGTATTTGACAATAACAAAACCTATAGACGCATTCTCATGACCTACATACATTTATACTGAAAATGTGACAAAATTTTATGTTGTCGGTGCCAGAATTTCCCAAATATTCTTCCTTCCCGCAGGATTAAAAACTCACCTCAAGCTGGGGTTAAAAGAATGAAACCAACGTGTTTAACGGGTCAAATAACCTATAATCCTATCGCTCACTCCTAACAAAGAAAACGATGGTTTACAAGCATCATGAATATTTCACATTTATGAAAGTATTTTTTAAACTTTGGCTCACAGCTCGAAAAATACATTACTGCAAATTTGTTGTTGTCACATTTATGAAAGTATTTTTTAAACTTTGGCTCACAGCTCGAAAAATACATTACTGCAAATTTGTTGTTGTCGATGCGAGGATTCGCCAGTCTCCATTATTCGATCTGATGCCACTGGCTATAGTTAACATAAAATGTTGCGTGATCCTGAATGGCCAAAATCAAAACGTCTCCAATTCTTACCGGTTTTTAGAAAATTTAGATAGGATATCATGGATACAGCGCAAATACAAAGCTATGTATTTCATTACGCGTTGAATGAAAAATCCATCAATCTCGTGAAAACTTATGCGACCAAAAGACGGAGAAAAATAATTTTTCTCCAAGTGCATGCTATTTGAGAAAACACTGCTCGCTCCGTCTCAACTGCACTCTAGATAGTTCTATAAAGTTAGCCTCTACTTGTTCAGTTACGGCATATAACACTCTTATGTAGCGACACTTACGCTGTGACGTCAAACACTTTAGATATATATATCAAAACCGAAAAAGTTTTTATTTTCATCTTCCAAAGGCTAAAAAGACAAAAATTTTG
>JASANE010020688.1:0-39275 GCA_030248225.1 Trileptium ribeirensis | reverse complement strand
TCCCCTGATCAAGGCAAACTAATGTATACGTCACAGTAAGCTTATTAAGCTGTTTAATAAAATCGCGAATGTCAGAAAATTATTTAGAGGATATAATCCAGTAATAAAAACTTGACTCCTTGTACAACCTACGAAATTCACTCGCTTATGCATTCTCATGGCCATCAATTCTAAATCTTAAAATTATTTCTAAGGTATTAATTCTATAGTTATAATAAGGTGCTGACGAGCATGTGTTTGCTAGAATTATTAAACGATAAGATGGTTGCCTTTCGCTATGATACTTAGCATATCAATTCAACATAATAAATTATGCATTAGCCAAATTAATATCATGGGCACGGCAAAGCCTTCGTTGATATAATGTAAGCCACCCTAAAGAGCAGTACCACAATAATTCCACTCATTAAAATGGAATGGGAAAAGCGAACCTACAAATTGACCATAGTAATGTTTCACTATACAAAATCTCTTTAGTTTCCGTATTATAACTCATCATTGGGTTAATATATTTTCGCACGCTACTTTATCTGTAGCGCGATAACAAATTCGTAATTCTAGACTTAGCGTTTCTGTAAATTATTAGTCAAAATCAAATACAAAACCGACGCAGATTTAAAGGTTATTAAGTGTGACAACGCGAGCTCAGCGTTGTATCATGCATCAGTTATAAACTTTAATGGGTTTCCGAAGCGCCAGACCCCAAATGCAAAGCCACTATGTATGCTGAATCTTGTGAGCGGTTATAACATAATTCAACGTTGGTTTATCAGACTAGCTGTTTTTCATGATAAGACAACGTTTAAAAATGACACGACAAGAAACTTTGACAAAATAAAGTCTTATGCTTAAAAGTTGAGGGATATGTATAATTGTTTGTCACCATTTAAACGCCCGTTCTCGGTTTCGGGCGGAAACAGCGGATCAGGAAAGAGGCGCTCGAAAGAATATCCGGTGTAGCGCGGCCGATTTTCCACATAGTTTCGTACAGTTGGCTGTAGGCGTCGCAGAAAATCTGAGCTCGGCGTTCCGAGCTGTTCGATTATCTTATTCCATTGATCAATGTGATCGGTGCCCGGGAACAAAAACTCGACCGCGAATTAGTTCGCCAAAAATACATCCGATCGACCAAATATCAACTGAAATTGATCCCAATTAAACAGAAGCAGTCACATCTAGATTTTATGTTACGGCGCTGAAAATATCTATATAAATACATACGCTTAAGATAATTTGGGCTTGTGTAAGTTTTAACACTATATAAAATGTGACCTGCGCTATTGTGTTTATTAATGTTGTCTGGTCCTCGGTGATCCTACCGCCGTAGTACAGAGCGTAGAAATTGATCTGACCCTATATTTTTAGCGGCATCACACACCACCCCTTACTGGTCAGCCGACAAATCGGCGCTATTCGCAGGAAATAAAACATCGGGAAATAGTTTATCGAACGAAAAGCCCATTTGGTAATGACGATTAGTAACATAACTCCTCACAGTTGGTTGTAGGCGTTCCATAAACTTATTTGACGGCGTCCCGAGCTGCTCGACAATTTTGTTCCATTGATCAATATGATTGGACCCGGGAAATAAGACACTACTATGTATCATTTCACCTGAAAATACACCCAACCGACCAGAGCACAACTAAAACAAAACAAAGATACGAATAAATGCAAGCGCAAACTCAGAAACAAAGCGGGAAGCAGAAAAATAAGTCTGAACAAAAAGAATAATTAAAGCACAGCTAGCAATGAATATTCAACGAACCATCATTACGCAGCGAAGCGCCGGAGAACCGGTTTGAAATTGCTTTCGTTGGTCACTTCACTTTTTTATGACTATATGCGAAACATGACGATATGTCGATAGCCGACAATGCACAGTAGCAATTAAAAATACACTGCTCCAGCTCAATGTTCGTTCGCTCAAAATGCGACAGTCATCATTTCCGTCGCGTACTTGTATCGTTTTAATGTTGAAAACTAAAGCTCAAGAAAATGGCAAATGATTGATACACTCGCTACCACAAATATAAATTACCGCTGTTTTGTTTAAAAACTATGATTACATTTTGCTCGAACCGTGTTTGAACTTCCTAGTGAACGTGTTAGGCGTCGAGTTTGATAGTACCTGCTATATTATCGAGCTTGCTAATAAAAAATTAGCAAATAATTTGAAGTTTCGTTTGAAAGCCGACAATCATTTTTGGCAAGGATTGAAATTTTGTCATCATTGGGCAATGATATATCCAAATTTAAAAACTCAGCCCAAACAGATCAAAAACACCTAAGGACATTATGGATTCGATGGCAAGTGAATCACAGCTGTACATCGTTCATAAAATGTACTAAAGTGTCAACACTTATCATAGCAAAACTTCGACAACTTAGTGGTGGTTGGATGTTGATGACAATAAACTTTTTAAAATGTTAATGAAAATCTGAGCCGCAAGCGTATGCAACAAGTATTCTAGTGCATGTGCGTATAACATTACTTATCTATTGGGAATGACAATCTATATACGTTCGCGGATAAAAGCAAGCGCGTAAAAGATGAACACACATCCATACGAAATCGCGTCCGTCCGTGTCCAGACACAATGTAGTTCGGTCGCGTTTAAACGAATAAGACGCAATTGCACCCGTCCGTGTCTGCACTTCCGTTTGTCCAAAAATTATTGTATCCACATTTGCAGTAAACGTAAAACCAGCATTCGAGTCAGCACCTTGCTGATCAGTGCAATGCCCATTTCACTAGCCCCATAACGTGGATTGATCGGCCAGTGATCAGAAATTAAATTTTAGCCTTTAATATCCGCGAAGAACTGTCAGAAACTAGTCAGAAATGTCTAGCGTTCGCTCGTTACTCATAACATGTTATAGTGCTTTTGACTCGATGTTAGCATAGCTCGCAGCTCACGCGATGATGCTATGTTGTCAAATTGATGCTCTCTAGCTGCTGGAAACATGTTTTGACACTGCTCGCTCAATAATTCTCTTGCCACGGGCACGAATAAGTTTAATGATAATTTTGCTTACACAGCGACGGATAATTCTGGACCGTACCGTGTATCTCGCTCGTCAGCAGTCTGTTAACAACTAAAAACGACAACCAGAGATTACTACATGCAGTACCACAGCGAATTCCCGAATTCAACAATTAGAGAAGCATACAAGCAAGCGCTCAACTATGCCACGAGAAAACTACTGTAGCTTTGTAATTAATTCTTCAAGTTGCTTGTTATGACTACCATCATGATATAATAAGCATTACAAATGAATCAACTAACCATCATATAATCATACAGAATGCAAGCGATGCAAGACCCGCTGAGAATACAATTATATTAAGCATCCATGGCTTAAATAAAAGCATAATACTCGCGAAAAAAATTTAGCGAAAAATTCGCGAACAGCAACTGAACAGCTGTCAATTTTTCTCTAACTGTTCACTAAATACTTTTTTGCTTAGATTTTGTCAACTTTTTACACTACCGGCGCAATTATAGGCCAGCAACTGTTCATATGAAAATAAAATTTTACTTCGTAGTTTAACATTTTATTAGTTGTTTGGTTATTCTTCGTAAAACGACAGTGTACTGTAGCGAGTACTATACACACTAGATGCACTTAACATTGTTGGATCAACAACTTAACTTCATAAAAACTAATCAGAAAGCAGTAATAATATGCACAGAAATAAGGTCAACGAATAGAAACAATACTTCAGATTAGTGAACTTCCTTCCCGGATAAGATCCGGGTACGTGGCACACAAATGACTGGCTTGAGCGAGCGAAACATTACTAGGCAACGGTGATTTCTGGCGGCCCCATATGCAGCTATAGGTATGTACACAGGGACATACTTAAATTTCTGTCAAAATAAAAACAGCCTATTCGCTTTTAGCAGGAAGCTGAACTTTGAATATATCCCCTTGTTGATGAGATATATGAATGGTGTCTCAAAGCGAAAGATGAAGAGCTATAGTCCAAGAGAAGAATAACTGGACAAGACACTGCCCGGTCATAGGCGGACCATGTGCAATTGGTATATACATAGACTTGCTGAAAATAGATTGATAAAGCTTGGGGGTTTTACCAATATATTTCACCGTGACACAATAATAATCCAGAGGAGGGTAAAGCATTGTGTTAGTAAATTCACCTAGATAGCGACAATAGTTGTCAATAATCGACAAGTAGCGAGCGGAGTATACAATGATGGCGCTAGGGGGAAATCATGAAAATTTCCTTTTGCCTGTCCCTGTTACTCATAACTGCTTCTTCGGGAGGATGGATTTCGACAAAATTTTTGTTCGATTTCGATAGAAAAGCGCTGACAATGTCCCATTTGGCTGGACGCGAATAGCTGTGGGCCCCATCGACCGGATCAAAATGGTAAAAACATCGGTTTCAGGGTCCTTTGCCAAGAAAATGTGGATATACAGGGTACCAATGAGTCACGGACTTGCGACACAGGCTTTACATAAAAAACGTAAGCCAGCATGCAGAAATTTTTGTGGGGCCACTCCTTCGGTACCGGTGCGAGAATACGGTTCGTCTACCCTTTGCAAAAAATATCAATTTTTCAAATCTTACGTTGTTATAGTTGTTTCGGATCTTAAGAAGTTTCCTTTATTAGGTTATAAAGCATGCTGAGTACGATAGTTTTGTTAGCTAGAGTCCAATTTCGTTTTATTATACCATTTCATGAGGTTTCAGGCGCGTTCGTGGTCGACAAACCTGATTTCCAAAAATGTATGCACTTTGTTTTCATTTGTTAGATCATACAGTCATGTGTATAGAGCATCAAAATAATAGTCATGTATATGGTATATATGTATATATACTAGGGAGTAATCGGAATTCCGGTTTTAGCTAAATTAGTTTTCTGGTTGCGGTTTTGGCAAAAGGCAAAAACCATACAGGAACCGGAATTCCGGTTAAAATTGTTCACAGTTTTCGCTTCATCTGTGGTCCAATCATTATATATATACAAATTTCAAGTTCCAGAACGCACAAAAACAAAAGTAAAGAATAATTCAGCAATTTACCCAGTGAAACGTAAGCAGGACACAATCTCAGTTAGAATTTTTCATCTTCACCCGGCAGGAAATTGTTAACAAGACAAAGCAATGTCCACGCTTTTAGCAGCTTACCCATCAGAAATCTGCGGTATATGTTAGAATTGAACCGGTCCAACTTCATATACATAATTGAGTATCGATTGTCTAGGGACTAAACTATAAGTTTGGCTAATATAAATTGTGTGAATCACCAGCCAGTGCGCTTGTAAACATTGTAATCAGTCTACATTTAGTAAAGTAACATATCTGCAAAGCAGCCAGAAACTGTTTTCTTGTGAACGAAATGTATGTATTGCAACTGCGTGAACAGTAGCAAAGTTTGTCTTGTGTTATAGAATTCCAATTGGAAAATAATCATCATTGTCTAACTGAGCGGCACTGGTTGCCCGATGCTAGCCTGAAAAATGTCTCTGGCCAACTATCAGAAAATTATAGTACAGTATATATTTTCTTGTATAACCATATAAACCAATAAGTTCAAGTTTTGTTCGGAATATCATGAACGAGTTTATGTCTATTAAAGGGAGGCGATTGGAAACGGAGGGCAATTGTCGAGTCTATGCACTTTGCCTACACTATGTTTAACCTAGTGTACGCCAGCCTGTACAGCGGAAGGGGGTTTGCGAGTGGAAATCGAAAATACTCGTCATTTTGATTGATAAATAAACACATTTTTAAGGACCTCAGCCTTTTCAAAGTCCCAGAGAGGCATAATGACATCGGAATATTTACATTAAGTTTAATGTATATAATAGTTATTTTTAATACATTTTAAATCCATAGTGACTTCATTTCGTCCTTCACCTGTTTTACCATTTATAAGTTTCGAAGACAAGGCTCCGGTTGCGAATTCGGTTTAAATGGACGGTTCCGGTTATTCTATGATGTATACATATGTACAGGATAGTTACGTATGCATAATATATATATATATATATATATATATATGATTCAGAGTAAGCTGAATGCGATGGTTGGGTTATCTACAGCCCAGCGTGAACATTTAATATATTTTCAGAAGTGCCCACCGTGTTTAGCGGGTTGACGAGCCCGATTTTAGAAATATGGTATGTCTTCGGTTGTTTGGTATGTATTGAGTTCCCAGCGTCAAGAATGGTCTATACATTACGTAGGGTTTTCGATACTCTGACCGCTATGCTTTGGTTATCTATAACCCTGCATGAATATTTTAATGAATTAGATTTATAGTTCTTAAGGTGGTATACACCTCAAACGCAAAGCCTGTTACGGGTGATTACACATAACAACCATAGATGAAACCATGATCGCCCCACTTCACGCTCGCGTGCGAAATACTAGCGATTCACCTAGCTATATAAGAACTAAGTTCTATAGGTTTGTGGGCCTAAATATCACTTTTAAAAACCGTAGCAGTTCCGCAGTACCATAGTTTCCGCAACCATTCCCCCAAAATAAGCACCATGGAAGCGATATTTGTAATATAAATGCCAGTTATGTTCATTTTTCTTGTGATCTATAGCGAAGTTTCTAATAATCACATCCAAACTTGGGTTCAGTCCAACATTAAGGAGGACTATTCAACACCAGTTCCTCAACGGGTCGAATTGCTGATACACGAAAATACATGAATATGCTAAACATACAAACCAAATATAAAAAAAACATAAGCAATTCCGTGTCTGAGTTCAGCCAGATAGAAGTTCTAAAGTAATAGATCAAAATTTTGACAATTGTTTGCGATTTCGATCGTTTCTAGTGTACTTATTTTTGGCCGAGAAGATACATGCAAGTTAAAACTACATGCAATTAATTTTGTTAACATTTTTGGATTTTAAAAAATTATCAGCGGATTTATACATCATGCATATTTTCCCCAGACGTACAGCTGATGCAAGTTCTATTATGACATGAATGGCGGAAACGTCATCCTCTACAGCGCAAAATCTATTGTCGACGGTTGATTCCATAATTCTAACTTTTCTTTGATCAATGTTTGCATGTACCAAGAGTCTATAACAGCCACCAGTAAAAAAATAATGTAACACAGGCTGACTTCGCAAGCTAGAGACAACCCGTATGTAAAAACAACGATTTACGACTTGAATTCAATGAGTTTAAAATTCACTGTATATTTGCAATAATATATGTAGCTGTTTTGCAATAAAAACGTACGGTACAATAATTACATTATGACCAAATTCAGGTGAGATCAACGCTGTGACGGTTTCATCGATAAACCCTCACCAAAAATAATTTTAAAAGTGTAAATACGCTTTCTGTTGTGTAGATGTTGAGCCAATGCCAAAGATCAAATAAATCCTCAAACATTCCCATGAGCCTGGAACCTCCTATCAGCTGGAAGTTGAGATTAAATTTTTGGTGATCATAAACAGTTCAACAGATGAAAATAAAAAATCGTCCCGAAGATGTACTAAAATTTGTTCACGCAAAATAAATCATGCTACACAGTCATCCCTTGAAAAGTCTTGGAACCGACTCTATAGTGATTATAACAGTTTGTGTTTTATACACACACATAAAGAATATGAATTTTGAGTAACAAAATAATGCAAATGACCATCTCTCATCCGAGACTTGCTCACGATTCGTTAGAAGTAATTCGTTATACTAGTAACTCTATCGAGATTACAGAACGCAGTGAAACATAGGTACACATACGCCTTTTGTGTGCACAGCCAATCAGCTCTTGATAGCATACGTCGATATGCTTACGCGTATATTCCACAATACCGCACAAGTTAGACAACATAACACCGGAAATAAGTTTCCCACGCCCGAAAACCGCCCAAGTGCAAGCTATCAGATTCCGAGGACGTCACAAATAACTAGGAATTTTGGGTCGAGGAACCACGGGGGCACCATGTCACCGTACCCCAGGTTATTTTGGGTCCACATGATGGTCTTTTTGCTGGTCCTACGCAGGACCCAGGGCAGTTCAAGACTTCAAGACATGGGGGTCTGCTCGTATAAGTTCTATTACAAAGTGCAGGCTTCGACAATTGTGCTAACATCTGTATATAGTTGCTTGCTGCTGGTTTCACGGATGGCCCTCATCGTTTATCCTGACTTGGAACAGGCAGAGAATAATAAATTTATATAATATTTAATTATATAAATATGTAATAATGTCAAATTCCGTTTCGTAATACGATCTCTTTATTGTGTCAAATTTCGTGAAATTGTCGAGCCAAAATATTGTAAGTCTGGACAAAGCTTTACGGGCTGGACCCAGGTCCATTTGAAAAACCCTGCCGTACCTATGGAACTATGAGTCGCAGAATAAAACCTACACCGGCAATGAGTTTCCTATGCCCGAAAACCCCAAGTGGAACTTTTCAGCCATCAGAACAAATTTTCGAATTTTGGATCGAGGATCCAAGAGGGTGCCGTACATCAAACCCCATAACTCCAGCACCGGAGCCTTAATCGAAAAACAAAAAATCACGCATCGGCATTTACCATTTTACTATAAAATAATATCAACTAAGAAAAATATTCAAAACTTAAGATAAAATGGAGTAAAACGGGCAAAAACCCACTGTTTGACCCTGACCCAGACCCCAAATTAAAAAACGTTCGGGAACATACATGGTAATTCTATGCCGGTTTGAATGAGCCCAAGATCATAAAAATCGATTAAGTCGTTCCGTAGTTGTGGCCGATCACAAGATACACACACATGGAATTTAAAAGCTTTCAGCCATGCAACACACAATCTCCACTACCTGCTGAGAATATAATTTTTATTAATTTTAACACTTCACGAACAAGCAAATTCGTTCTTCCAGTCTAGCTCACTCGAAAGGAGATAGACATTTGTTGAGAGCTATACAAAAACGAAGTATAATTGATGAAATGACGGCCACCACAACGTTCACCAAAAGCTCCGAAGCAACCGAAAGCCCTGAATCTTGAGCAAGCTAAACGTTTCGTCCATATGAATGCTATTTATATTTCATCCCGATTGGATGTTATATTTTCCGGAAAACCTCTACGCGTGGCGCTGCTTTCTGGACCGTTACATAAATCCGAAGTTAAGATATATACACAGTGGTTCTAGGGAAGCATAATAGTTATTACACATTGCAAGTGTTTTTATTTTGAAAAGTTTCGTTGTGTGCTGGCCAGCTAATTAGTGTGTGTCCGAAAGCTGATTATTTGGGAATTTACTACCTCGCAGGTTTGCATGCTATTAACATTGTCTAGAGTAAAAATCAAAAATCATGTCTACCAAATCAATACAATAACAAAAACTCATTATTTCGAAAACGAAGACAACGCACGAAATTTAGAAACACGTGCGCAAGAATTCCAGGTACTGGTCGTTGATCTTCGCAAAAAATGTAATAATAATATTGTTAAAAGTTAAGGTTTTAGCAGAAATCTGAGTTGAAATTAGTTTGTTATGCCACCTGTATTCGTCAGGTGCAAATGATAGTACTAGTGTAAAGTGAACTATTATATACATAAGCGCTGTGGCGAAGTATTAATCCAAATAAGTACTGCCAAAACCGAAGTTACTCCATATTTAATTGCACCGACACCAAATGAAATACGAACATTATGTTAAGCGCAGGGAATAACCGGAACCTGCAAACGGAACCGTCAGTTCTAAGCAGGATCCGGAACCGGAACCTGGTCTTCGAAACCTTATATATAGCAAAACAGATGAAGAAGGAAACGATGGTACAGTGGATTAAATTGTATTTAATAACTTTTATATTAAACTTAATGTATTGCGATAGCATTATTGCGTTTCTGAAACTTTAAAGAGACTGAGGAAACTATTAGGTGTCCTTATTTATCAATTACAATATCTCGGTTTTGGACCCCACAGCAAAAATGCCTTCCACTATACACCTTTGCGTATACAGCGTCAAACTGAATTTCGCTGTCTCCAGTGCGCCTCCCTTTTTACTGCACATACGTTTATTACATGTTGTTCTGCAGGAAACTTGAAATTATTGGTTTATATGGTTCTAAAGAGAAAATAATACAAGGTAATTTTCTGATCAGCGGTGAGAGACTGTTTAGCCTAGCGTTGTGCAAACAATGCCCCTCAGTTAGATGGAAATGATGATAACTTTGCCAATCAGAATGCTATAAATGAGACAAAGTGTGATACTGCTCGCACAATTTCAATAAATACAATTCATTGCCAAGAACACAGTTTCTGGCTGCGTTGCAGATAACGTTACTTTAATTCAATGGAGACTGGGTTACAAAGTTTACAAGCGCACTGGTTTGTGCTTTACGCAATTTATGTTAGCCAAGCACGCGGTAAGAACTTTTACGTAAACCATAATCTGTTACCGAGTTGGACCGGTTTAATTCGTACAAACCCGCAGACTTCTGAATGTGTAAATGGCTGCGACAAGCATCGACCTGGCTTTGTTTTGTTAACAAACTCCTGCATGTTAAGATCAAAAATTCCTACTTGAATTATGTGCCCTACTTACGTTTCACCAGGGGAAATTGCTGAATTAATCTTTTTTTTTGATTGTTTGTATTTGAACTTGATCATTGTTTACATATATTACATTATGTCTGGACCGCAGATGAAGCATAAATGTGCCGGAATTGCGGCATGGTTTTTGTCCTTTTCCGGAACCACAACCGGCAAACGATTTTCCGCCGGAACTGGAATTCCGGTTATTCCCTGGTTAAGCAGTTCCTCGTACAAAAATGGTAACAAGTGTGAATATCCATCGACTTCTCCAGATTCTCTAAGTTAAGCACAATATGTATCAAGAGCCCTAGAATCCAACGTAATGTACTGTATTCATAAAATATAAAAATTTAATAAATTAGATAAAAATTTCATCGGCTGAACTGTCGATGTATGAATTCTTTAGCGCGATCTCAATGTTCCGTGGAAAGTATTGGAGTGCCGGCCTCACTTATGAAGCAGATGCAACGAATCGTGAGATTGCGCTCTAATGCAATTCAGTACTTGATTCATCATGTCATGTTTCGTTGGATGGATTAATATACATCCGACAACCTGTCTGAAATTGTCATACTCCAATCAAATATTATTACGCCATAACACATGACTTTGAAGTAGGTAGAGAAAAGACCATAAGCAGACTCAGCTATATGTTTCCGTTACTGCAATTATAACCTGTCAAATCTCACATAACTAACTGGAATTGCGAACTTTTGATTTTAGCCATTTTTGTGTGCGCCAACATTTCAAGCTGTAAAAATCTTGTCAGTGGGCGAAGGCTAAGAACGAGTCTATACATTTGTGCCTGTGCTGACCATGAAATGAGTTGCGCCAGTGTAGTACGCATCAATGCAGTATAAAAAGTTTGGTGCTTAAAACATAAAAATAACGCTCGAAATTTTCGTCGAAAATGGTTTTAACGTTGCCTTAATGCACTGTTGTTACATTGTCTTGTCGGGAATTTGGAGGGTGCTCATGACGCTCAATTCCCGATGTACTTCTAACATGACATCCTTTGAAGGTAAGTCATAAGGTTAATAGGCCGCAAAAACCACATTCGCTCAGTTTCCCATCACCGCGCTAAGTTACTTGCTGGCTCCTCCAAGGCCACCTGGCATTTTTCGGTGTCCTGCAAAAATAGCAATGTCCCATAGCAAAATGCAAAATTTTCGCCTTCCCACTGGTAAAAATACCAGAAATGACATGCAACAGTAAACTTAATCCACGCTCATCAAAAATCCTATTTTGTTATTTCGGTTAAAATTCTGTTACCGAACGTTTTTTAGGAAACTTTAATCCGGTGCAAAACTGTTCGTTAACACACGGCTGAGTGATAGCAATCCGGCAAATTTGTGTTCGCGAAAATTCAATTAAAATTACCGATTTTTTGCGAACGAAAATCTACTTGATTTGGATTCGCTGAATTTGTTCGTGAACACTTTTAACCTAAGCCTCAGGAGCGATTGATTTGTGACGTCAGTGATACGTTAAATTTGTTCGCGAACACAGACATATACATATCAGAAGCTGATCTGCATTAGATAACAGTTTTCACTGCAAATTCAAAATGTATCCAAAAGTCTGTTTGAACACAAGGTGTAATTTTTTTAATTGTATCTGATTTTTCTAATTTTCTGTTACCGAAAAACTGATGATATTTCCGCATTTGCTTCGCAGGAATGGTTTGTGATTCGCTATCAGCTATTGCAAAATAGGATGGTCGATGGGCGCAGGTTAAGTTTACTCGCGCAACATTAAAAATTAACAAAATTTTTTAAACAAAACCCCTTTCCGAAGTTAACAATCTCAACTAATTTTAGCACAAAATTGGCTTAAAAGTTGGTTTTAACATCAATAATGACTTTTTGCATTCGTTTTCAGGGGCTATTTATTAACAATTGTCGCGTTTTTCAATGAAAATATTGAATTTTGAAAATGTCTAAATTTCGATCCCAGTTCACACCCCCTGGAAAAATCCGGACCCCACCCCCCACCAGTGCGCCCCTTCATGCCTCTTAGCAAAAGTTTCAGCGAGATAGAGAAGCCAGACTTGTGTAACAGTAATCACTTGAAAGTGCACATATAAGATTAAGCGACAACAGCAACAACGAAAAGAATTTGAATATTGCTTACAGCAGCACATAAATACGAGAAATAACACCCGAAGCAGCACGATAAGCGCATACTGAAACACGCTGACCTCTGAATAAACAATATCTATGCCATATAGGTGTCGAAAGGGTGTTAGGGGTGGTGACTCCCTTGAAACTAAAACAGCCCCCCCCAAAGGTGGGCAGAATATTTTGAGACAAACGCTTGAAGGAAAACAGGGCGAAAATTTGGCACGATTAGCAAACAATGAGGCAATTATTCGTAATAATTGGGAAAAAATCAAAGAAATCGGGAAATTTCAAAAAATTTACCGTTATACTATCCTCCCCCTCAGTCGAGACAGATATTCCCTCAAGCCGGACGGACCTTTGCACCTACTCAATATATCTGAAAATCTTTCTAGCTATATAGAAGGCTCCGATGTGCTACCATTCAAAATAAGTATCACATGTCCCCATTATACCATTAAGCAATGCTTGTCCCACAACCAACTTGTGGCGACATAGACATTAATACTCAAGATATAAACGCTGCCTGTAAACGTGCAACGAGCGTGCTAGTAACTGTTAACCTACTAATGCTGATTTACCGAAAAAAGCATAAAAAGGACCGGAACAAGGATTTATCGAAGTCCCACCGAAACCGAAATTCGGCCATCAGTAGACGGTGTTTTACGTAACGATGCCGTGTAGTATTAATCGGTGTTGCTTCTACCCCATCTAATAAACACAATTTACGTCTGTCGGTTTATACAGCTTTCTTACGACTAGAACTGCGATACTTACTGTATTTCTGTCATACAGTAATATAAAACATAAATTTGACGAAAATGCCAGCTGCAACTGTGACGATCAGGACCTGTGTAGGTCTGGGCTATGATTACGATACTAAAAATGCAAATTTGGTGATTATTGAAATATGCTATAAACATAAATTTTCATATTTTTACATACATCATTTTCCAAACAACGCGATATTAATATAATGGCTGTCAGTAACGGGGAAGAGGGGTCCAAATTCCATGATAGTTGTGCTTCAGCCCCCCAGCCCACAAGCCCCAGTTTCCCTCAATCACGTTCATATGATTGCGCTGGCGTAACAGAGGTACATAGAAAATTCAACCACCACCATGTTTGCCCCAGGTTAGCGCTTCTATCCTTGTGAACAGTCCAGTAATATAATACTATTATAGCTGAACTAAATAGATTAAAGTGCATAAAAATTTAAAGCGTATTTGGCAACGCGCTCCCCATACAACATTTATGCGCTATGTTTTATTGTTCGTACAAAGTACAGGGGGTAGTAAATTTGGCTTGAAAACCGAGGCATATAAATAGTCTAACACTAACTATACCGCGAAGCTAAGAGAACTCTTGCAGAGAACTTATAAAATCCTTGAAGTTTAATCACATAGTACATTGCTATTAAAGTCCTAGCTTCTACGGAAACGCTAGTACTACCGCTACTTCAAGTTTTTATAAAATATTGGGTTGCAGGAAGGGTTAACTTGGGTTCCATAACCCCTGATCAGTTCCAGGCATATGATTGGTCAATTGCTAGTTTGTTATAACTATTTATCAGGATAGCTGAAGAAGTTAAACCAGTACAATACAGTGCAGAAACAACGTCACTAAAACGATCTGGAATAGACTTTTTATACTCAATACACGTTGATATGAAGGGGCCGCCCTTTAACTCTACGTGCATTGAATCCAACCTATTTCTGGATACATGTAAATATTTAAAATGGACTCAAATTTTTGCTAGATACGGCGCTTTTAGCAGTTTTGCGAACAAGTTTAGTTTCCAATATTTTTCTCTGTTACTAAATACACATGTGCTCAGTATTATATGCCTGACCATAACGGGTTGAATACGAAAAAGCCACTTCTTTCGTAGTAGTACAGACGTTTGGGACTAAAGTATAGCGGCTAAATTTATACTTTGAGCGTTTTAATTCCACTTTATAATTGTATCCGTCAATTTTCTATCTGTTCACCAGGGTTCGACTAAACATCACTTAAGACAAGCCTGTGCATTTGTCTTCATTTTAAAATTTTGGTGTGCTTTTTTTATAAAAGTTTATGCAACTGCACCCTATTTTGAATAAAAAACCAACCGTGACGCAAACGCATGCAACAATGTGTTTGAGCACATTTGTGTGTGTGCGTGCGAGTATTTTTCGTGTAGTGAATAGTTGTATCCCTGACTCTGTGTATCACCAAGTTAAACCACGTTGCGCATAAAATCGCAATTTCCTGCATTATATTCATCATTAAATATTTTCGTTACGATTTGATAAAATAGTCGCGATTGATAACAATAATTGCGAAGTAAACAAGATTTTAAATATTAAACTGATTACTTTAATCTACTGCTCATGGCGACTAGAACAGGAGCATTCGTATTACAAAATGTTATAATGCATCGATTTATCAAAACTACTTAACTTCTCAACATCACGACATAAAATCTGTCCATAACTTATAGACTGATGCATTACGTACGATGTTATGAAAACAAAATCAACTAAACTATGATAACGTACCATTAGCTTCGTAACCCATGCCTAGTATAACTTCTGGCGCCCGATAATACCGTGTTACAACGTACGGGGTCATCATAAAGCTGTTTCCGGCACTCCGGGCAAGTCCGAAATCCAATATTTTTAACGTACAATCGCTACGAACAACAATATTGCTCGGCTTCAAATCCTAGAAATTTAAAAAATGGTTTAAAGCATTCTGAAGGTAGTTCTGTCAACTCCAAAGCCAGTATTTGTATTGAGAATTCATGTTCACAATGCCATATGTTCGCATTATTTCGAAGACATAAAGGAAGGCTTCAAAATTAATAAACTAGTAGCTTGTCTAGTCGCCAAAGTGGCGAATTCTGATTGTTCAATAAGTAATTTAGAGCAACATATACCGCTATATCGAGCATCTACTTAACAAATGAGCCTAGCATCAGCCAAGTCGTTTGAATAGTTGAGTATATATCCCCTTATTACGTATTTAAAGACTTACAGTGGGGACCCCCACTTTCCAAATCCCTCTTGTTCCAATGTCCGACACCACTCGGCCCAAACCCCATGTTTTCAACTAAATCCAAAAATTATATCTCAAAATTTAATGTTTTTTGTATGCAAACTGTCTTTAAACATTAATTACTACTATTTCTAATGCTAAAACGTCGTTTTACAGCTAAAAAATACATGCACGGCAGTAAAACATGAAAAATGTAGAAATGGTTAGTATTTTAAGCAAAATTTATTCCCTCACCCAGCTTTTTCCAGAACTAAACTATGTTCAACCACTCTACAGGGTAGAGCATAGATGATGTATTGCTAAACAAAATACCAGTAAGACCCATAGAGCTCGAGCGGTTATGGAGATATTGCTGTTTTCGTGTATTTTGTATCTCGTGGGCCCATTTAAAATCCATTTCGACCCAAATTGAAGTAGCAGCAAGCCATGCGTAGACATAAAGAATGACCAGCAAAATAAATCCAATAACGCTTATACAGCACTGTAATGACGAAGATATTGCTGTTTTCGAAATTTGATCCAATGGTCCCATTCCAATATTCATTTTAATACAGCCTGCAGCGTAAATAATGACAATAGCAGCAAACCATGGACAGATATAGCAACAGCGGTTACGAAGATATGACGAGTGTCCTGAATTCTGGATCCATGGATAAAATTCAAAAACCCTTTTGACCCAAATTCCACATCCTAAAACCAGCTTAGCAAAGCATCACACGCTGGTTATTTTTTCTACAAACGAGCAGAATTTCACTCTTATATCTCAATCGGTTGTCGTAGCATGACAAACTAATATGCAAAGATGCCCTATAAGAGCAAAGAAAAGAAATCCCTGAAAGATGTAATTGGAAATGAATACACCGATAAGTAAAGTGTGCTAATTGCTATGAGCAGCAGGTTTGCCGCTCACTGCTCTTACACTAATAATGAAATACCAAATACATTACGGCAACTACTTTGGTTTGAAAAATACATTTATTCACTTAAAGTACTGAAGACGTCATCGGTCACTGCTCTATCGTTTTCAATCTAGCACTGCGTTCTATAGTGTACTGGGTAGTGTACTGTACTACCTGGACATTGGATTGAAAATTGCGTTTTTCAGCAAGAAAAATTTTTGAATTGAGGATGAACAAATGTTTGGAACATGGGGATAGATTACGTTTGATCACGTTCCCGTATCATTCACCTTATCACAAATCCAGTGATATGATGTGTATGCTAATGACTACAGCAAACTGCATCAGAGAGTAACAAGGGTCTGGGTGACATTTCATGTTAATAAAACTTGCATATGACCTACCACGAGAATCAATCCGCACAGCCAATGTTGAGACATACTTCATCACCCACAAACGCCAATAGCGGATATTGCCAGATTTGATTACTGTCAAGACTACTGAGAATTTTTTGCTTCGCTCGTTTCACTAACTAGACTCACAATTCAATAAAATTATTTTTCTAGCAGAAGCCCGCATATTTGAAAATACTGCAATTAATATAATAAATTGTGATATATATATAAGAAATATTGCATTTTTAAACATTCCTGGGCTTCGCTTGTTTCGCTCCTTAAACTCAGAATTCAAACATTTTTCAAAAGACAAATCAAGGAAGAATTTCTCTATTTTGACATACAAATCGGATGGACTGATATTTCCAAATTGGGGCCGCTGACTTTCATCATAAGGAAAATTTGCGTATAACCCCGGTACATTTTGCATCCACCACCCCAGAATTCATGCTTTCGCGAAAATTTCGGCAGAAACTCTAATTTTGCCGGCATATTTTGACACCGCAGCCACCATTTGGCCTCCCGATTACGAGATCCAACTCCGAGCCTTTTTCGCACATGTAAAAAGTCGGCATTGACATCGAAAAATGTTATTTCCCATTTATTCACAATTTCACATAACTACAAAAGCTGATAATGTCATAACAGGAAATGTCACTAATCACTCTACTGATTGACAATACGATTTACAAAATATCCTGGTATTGCTATGATTTGTGATTATATGTTATTACAAGTATATATATATATATATATATATATATATATATATATATATATATATATATGTATATATATATGTGATTAGTTAAACAACCGTTAAATCCCCCATGTCACAAGGCAATATTTTAGCAAACTTCAAACAAATATCCTAGGTATTTTCAATCTAAATGCTATTGGATTCCACCTCGCTTGCTCTACATCCATTACGGCATTTAGAAAGAAAACCCGCACCATAACAATAAAGAACTAAAATCTCTAATAAAATAACACATTTTTGCAGCGAGCCTTCAATGCCGAAGCAAAGTTCTGCAGCAGAAAATAATAAAAATCTATAGTCATAAAAGTAATATAACACACGCGGTAAACAAAATCACGCTCCAAACCAATAGTTTGCCCTTGAGCTTTTGAATAATAAATAATAATTATAAATGTAACACAAAAATATAGTAAGGTTCCGGCAAAAATCAACTGTTCTTGTATAGAATACAAAAACTCAAAAACCAAATTTATAAGTGCACTCCATGAGCTTAAAAAAAGGCTGATCTTTTGAAAAGTCAGTTCATGACCATAAAATCAATGATAGCGAACAAATTAATTTCCATTTATGTTTACGCGCGGTCCCGATTTGCGCTACAATAATACATAGATGCTGTTCAATTCATGGTCACTACTTCAGGAATTAGATCGCAATTTACTGGGAAATTCTCTTCAAACGCTCATCCTAACCGCATTTATTGATTTGTTGCTTCTATACGTCATAGAGCGCGACTACAGAATCTCCAATTCAACATGTTATTTGTGGCAACGTGGAAAAACTAAAAATTACTTGCACCCAAACTGCATTGCTACATCACAGGTACATTTTCGCCAAAGTGCTAAAACAAAAAGCAGAATTACGAACGTAATTTTTTGAACTATTGACTTGGATTTTGACAATTCATAAACCATGGTGTATGCATTAACCAAAACCTAAAGTGAACCAAAAGGCATTAATGCTAATAACAGCAACGGTTTTCGACGTAATTAAAACAAAATCAAACCAACCCAAGTATATAAACCTATCACTTACGCGATGAATAATACCGGCTGCGTGAAGATGCCTAATTCCGCATAACATTTGATACAAAAGATACGACATGCGCTCGTGATCGAGGTCCATCTGTATCACTTGACACAAATTTGCGTCCATTAATTCCATAACTATATACAAATCCTGAAAGAGCTCGAGTGACTTTTGAGACGTAAATGCGTTTAGTAACCCGATTATCTAAAATATAGATTAGAGCAGTGTCGTCGGAGAAACAAAATAAAAATAAGACCAGAAACATAAGTATACACAATACAAAAGCTTACAAATATGCATTAAATTCAACAGTAAAAACTGATGTGATTATGACTTAATTACAACTTTCCGATCCTCGTTGCAATGCCATGAATTTCAATGCTAAATTTTAATACAATAGTATGCAGATATTGCAACAATAGTTGCATCAAGTCAATTTCACACATATTTCGAAAAAACCAATCCTCAAAATGCATCATAACAGAGGTCTTCACTGTCACAAGCTACATACCATGCACCATACGGCGCTCGAGCAGGTTGTGTAACTAGAAAGAGTGACATGAAATTATGAATTCAGCAGAGAATTATCGATGGCACACGTGTTTAGCAACAGTGGTAGCAACAATAAGTTCAAAATGAGACAAAACGTTATAAAATAAAATTTTATATATTCTAACAACTAACTTTAGGAGATTTTACCAATTACCAAAGATTTCAAAATTTGTATGGTTTAGCAAAATAGAACTATATTTTTCGATAATAACGAGTAACTCTATCGAGACTGCAGAACGTAGTGAAGCATAGGTACACCTGCTCCTTTTGCGTGCACAGTAAAACAGCTCTCAATAGCATACGTCGATATGCTACGTATATGTGGATATCACAAAATAACGCACAAGTTAGAACAAAACTAACACAGGCATTAGGTTTACCATGACCCAAAACCCCCAAGTGCAAGCTATCAGCCTCCCAGGGTGTAACAGTAAAATTAGGAATTTTGGATCGATGAACCATAGCAGTGCCATAACCCCGTATCCATAGAACCATAGATCGCAGAGCAAAATCAACATCAAAAATCGGTTTGCCATGCACAAAATCCACCAAGTATAACTTTTTGACCGCCCGGGACGTCAGAACAAATTTTCGTATTTTGTGTCGAAGAACCACGGGCGCGCCATGCCTCAAACCCCATGAACCGGTGCCGTAATCGAAAAACAAAAAAGAGGCATCAGCATTCACCGTTTTACTATGAAATAAACCCAACTGGAGAAAAAATTCGAAAGTTAAGATAAAAATAATCTTGCTTCCGTCATGCATACTAAAATGAGGTAAAAAACATTTATTTTGCTCTCTGACCCCGAACCTTGGGGGCGCCATTCCCCCGCACCCATGGGTGACAGAGCAAAACCAAGACCGACAATGAGTTTCCTATGCCCAAAAACCATCAGGTAAAACTTATCAGCCTCCCAAGACGTCAGAACTAATTTTCAAATTTTGGGTCGAGGAACCATTGGGGCAAAAACCCACATTTTGACCCCTGACACAGCACCAGACCCCAAATCAAAAAACGCTCGGGGACTAAAGCGCATGGTAAACAGAACACATTCTATTTTAAAATTTTAGCAGAACTCTATAAACTAGTAACTGTATCGAGATTGCAGAACGTAGTGAAGCATAGATATACCCACGCTTTTTGCGTGCACAGCCAATCAGCTCTCGATACAATACGTTGATATACTATATATATATATATATGGATATCACGCAATACCGCGGAACAGAACAAATTTCAGAATTTTGGGTCGAACGACCACGAGGGTGACATACCTCCAACCCCGTGAACCGGGGCCTTAACCGAAAAAACAAAAAGGTATCGGTATTTATCATTTTACTATGAAATAAAACCGAAAGAAAAAACTCGAAAATTAAGATAAAAATAAATTTGCTTCCGCAAAGGGTTCTAAAATGGGGTAAAACACACATTTTGACCCCTGAGCCCGGAACCAGACCCCAAGTCAAAAACGCTCGGAGATGTACATGGTAAATCGACTATGTCGGTTCGAATGAGCCCACGATCATGAAAATCGGTTAAGTCGTTCCAGAGTTATGGCCGATCACACACACAGAGAAAGAGACAGAAGGAATTTAAAAGCTTTCACCCTGCAACACACAATCTCCACTACGTTCTAAAAACTAAGGAAGATTGATATTATAAATTTGTGTAAAAACACGCTCTATTTTACTAAAATGGTAAATAGAATAATGAGTGCATTATAGACCTTTGAACACGAGTGTCCAATTATGTTATATACGTTGTGCGGTGACACGGTCTATTTTTGCAATATTTGTCCAGCTATTAGAGGAAAATACAAGTTTCCCCCGCTTTTCCACTGTTCCCTCCAACATTTGTCTTGTCTCTCGAATCTTCGTCATAACAACTGCAACTTATGTTATGGGCCCTCCTCGCAACTATTGCACCAATTGCATTATAAACCTTTGTAGTGAGCAAATTTGGTACAAAAGAGGGGGAGGGCGTGGCAGAACAACAATTAGATGGGGAGGATTCAGGACGCAAATTGATGGGAGTGGACAGTACAAACGGTTGGAAAAATTTTCCTACACTAGAAGTGACGCAAACGTAGACCGCATCATCCCACAACATATACATCACATCATAACGTGATATGCTTAGAGGCCCATCAGAAACACTTAGTAGTATGTAATCAACAAAATTGAATATGCCTATGTTATGCGTTAATTGCTAAAGCAGCTGCTGTGCTCATGCAGTTCACAGATTAACTTGTGTACACCTCTTACATAATCTGTAACAAAAACTAACTTACATAATAATTAATAGTTTAACTTACATTTTTATGATTTACTAATTTCATCAGCTTGAACTCGCGATAAGCTCTTTTAGCATGGGTTACGTTTTGAAACGGACGACTAAGCTTCTTAATTGCCACATTCTGATGTGTTACCGTGTCATATGCGGCACTATAAATAAACATTACAATGTTGGGACCATTATCTTTTAAAAGTTCAACAGTAATCAATATAAGAGTTAATCAAAACTGAATCAAAAAACCAACATATATTTCTAAAACTGCAACCAGTGGGTAACCGGAACCCAAATTGGCAAGAACCGCGAAATGCCAACTTCAGCCTTAATCGGAAGTGAAACCAGAACAAAGGGTTACCGAAACGGTAAAGTAAAAGGAATTATTAATGAGACTCTTGTTTGTTGGGGTGAACGGCTGGCATATAGGATTATTTGACCCACTAAACATGTTGAGTTCACTGTTTTAAATATACATTGAGGTTACATCTCTGAAGTGCTGCAGAGCATCATAAATGCGAATTTTGGGTAATAAAATTATAAAATTTTCTCAATTAGTTGTATGTTGAGGACTACATTGGGTGTACATGGGATGACAGGATACGATAAATGTAATTTTTGACCCTTTAAGCGAGTGGGCATCCCCTTTCTATATTTGTATGTGGAAGCCCCTAGTTTTAGTTAAATATTTACAACCACTGTTTCTCTTACAACCATGGAATTATTTTGTCGGTCTGTGTCTTTGACTGATGTTCAGGAACCTAATTTTGGAACCCCGAATTAGGCGATAATACAGACTAGCCGCACTCGATTGTTTTCCCTCACCTGAGAATTACTAGTGTTAGACAATAATTAACAGCAACGTGAAATACTCGAATTGTTGTGCTATCACAAGCATAAGATGTAGAAGCAATTGGCAGTAGTTTTTTTAATGAGGGATACAAACCAGGAACCATTGCGCAATGACATAGCTAATAAATTCTGGGCAAATAAATAACTCAAAAATTATAACTATGTTAGTGTTTTATTGACTAGCGTTAACTCTCTGTGCCTTTTAACTGTTTCGTAGACAAGATTTAGTAAGCAAAAATATTTTGATGCTATACAAATAGCACCATAATTTTAGCTAGGAGATAGAATACTTTTATTAAAATTTCGTAATGGAGATATACAAAATGCATGAAACTGGAACAACAGGAATTCCGGCTACTCCTTGACTGCAACATACTAAAAATTAAACTGCTTCTAAACTGGACGAAAAATAGTGTTAAGTAGTTGTAATACAAATTGCTGGTCTTCCTGTGATTTGACACTTTCGAACCGTTGCATTTGGCGAAAGAATAGAGCAAATTCATCGCACAGCAGTTAATGCAGTTCAGGGCGTAAAAAATATCATTGTGCAAACCTTGGCCCTATATTTCCACAGTTTGTACACCGACATGTATGACCATGAAGCATCCACATGAAGTATCTTTCATATCAACAATGATTATAATGACCAAACTAGTCAAGAATAACATTAATTTAGAATTATTTAATAAGCCCTTAATTAAAAGGAGTTAAATAAATCAAATATAATTTAACGGTTACACTACGTACTTTTAACCTTTTCCATTAATTAAAAACGATTGCATGACACACTAAGGTCAAGGAAGTAAAAGAGTACTGGCTATGGTTTTCAGCGGCAATATCGAAACATTTATTATAATAATTAAGGTTCATTGCCTTTCGTTTACAAGACTACGTATTAAAAACTCCTTGCTGACTACAAGAAACGTGTATTACATTAAACAAAAGTCCTCCATTTAACCTCCCTATTCCGGAAGCCCCGTGAAACCACAGAATGAATATGAACATGATCTATAAGGACCTAAGTCGATGTCATATCAGTAGTCCACGAGACACACTGCTATATTTGTATAAAATGTCACTGCGCGACTAACTTCACGCTTCATTGAATCCGTAAGCCACAAGCATCATGAAGCCAGCAAAATTAGTAAAAACCAGCTACCTTTAAAGCGAGGATTCGACTTGCTCTAAATATAAAGTTGCAAAGATCGACATATAACATGGGCTGTTTCCTGACGGTTTTACTCATTTGTCGCGCCCTAATTCAGAACATAACTTATTACTACAATTTCGGTTATGGCTGGTGTCTTAATATTACAAAATTAAAAACCTAAAAGACACGAGACTGAATTATAGTAAAGTATTAAAACATAAACCTAAATGCTACATTAATAGTTACCACACAACGCCTTGAGCACCAGAACCAATTGTCTTTAAATTTTCATATCGCTTCAGCACAGTTAACCTTGTATCGCCGACTTCAACCTGCATAACGTGAACAATCATAATCAACAAAATATAACCGCAATGGGAGCATACGTTAAATCAACTACCAAAACCATAGGAAGCTATCAGGGAATAACCGGAACCGGAACCGTCCATTTAAACCGGATCCGGAACCTGGTCTTCGAAATTTATATATAGTAAAACAGATGAGGGAAGAAACGAAGGTATAATGGATTTAAAATGCATTAAAAATAACTTTTACATTAAACTTAATGTATTGCGATGGTATTATTGCCTTTCTGAAACCTTAAAGAGCCTGAGGAAGCTAATATTGTTTATTTATCGATCAAATATGTCCGTTTTTGACATTCAGAGCAAAAAATGTCTTCCACTATACACCATTGCGTATACTGCGTCAAATCGAATGTGCTTACACAGCTTGGAGCGTAGAATACACACTTTCGCTCTGTCTCCAGTCACCTCCATTTACTACACATACGTTTGTTGCATGTTCTTCTGTAGGAAACTTAAAATTATTGGTTTATATGATTCTAAGAGAAAATGATAGATAGAAGGTAATTTTCTGATCAGTGGTCAGAGACACTGTTTAGGCTAGCGTTGGACAAACAGTGCCCGTCAGTTAGATCATAATGATAATAACTTTCTTATCAGAATGCTACAAATGAGACACACTGTGATGCTGCTCGCACAGTTTCAATAAATACAGTTCACTGCCAAGAAATCAGTTTCTAGCTACGTTGCAGATAACGTTAGTTTACTTCAATTTAGTCTGATTTACCAGGTTCACAAGCGCACTGGCGGGTGCTTGACGCAATTTATGTTAGCCAAGCATACCCTATGTACTTCTGCGTAAGCCATACTCTGTTACCGAGTTGGACCGGTTTAATTCAAACGTATCCCACAGACTTCTGGATGTGGAAAATAGCTGCTACAAGCATCGACCTGGCTTTGATTTAACAAACTCCTGCAGGTTATTATGAAAAATTCCTGCTCAAATTATGTGCCCTACTTACGTTTCACACGGCAAATTGGTTAGTTAATCTTTTCTTTTGTTTGGTTGTATTGGCGCTTGATCAGTGTATAATATATATTACATATGTTTGGATTACAGGATGAAGTAAAAAACGTGGAAAATCTCAAACAAAAATTTTAATCCAGACTTCCGGTTCCGGTATGGTTTTTGCCCATTGCCGGAACCGCAACCGGAACACGATTTTCGCCGGAACCGGAATTCCGGTTACTCCCTGGAAGCTATATACTTAATATCAGGAAAAGAAAACCTTTATTTGACCGACTGTTACTTCTATCGAGAACATTCCAAAAAAACGACCCTCACCTTATCAAAAGCTGACCTAGAGACGTTTTGGTCAAAAATACAATGCGGACAATGGAAATTTAATAATAAATTGAGTCGCAGAAAATGAAAACATGCAGCGGTGGTGGCGCCTGAACTATTGCCAACGTAAAAGCTCAAACAAGCTGAAGAATTTGTTTATCTGCGATCCCTATTTCACTCCTTCCACTTCCTCGGTTGTCTAGCGTAACCACGTATTTACGACCACCCTTTATCGTTAAATTTTAATACAGAGCACTGCTAACCTTGCACCGCTGACTTCAACCTGTATAAAAAGAGTCACACTTCAACAAAATCAACTAGTTACAGCTTGCCGCCAAATGCGAGTGAGCATCCATTAAACCAATAGAGAAGCTAATTTGGAAATCACAAAAAAAGGAAAATGAAAACCAAGAAGATTATACTTGTAAATTAGCTTAAGAAATACAATGCAATTTAGACTGAAACTGCGAGGGTAAAAATGAGATCTGGATTCCATTTTATAGCGTGGAACGGATCTAGAAGACCTCACGGGTACCGGAGGCAGACAAGCAAAATTGAAAACAATTTGGCTACAAATGGGATAAATTAATTAAACCTTGTAGCTAAAACATGATACATTTTACTAACATACCACGGTAGATTGTGATACCTTCAAAAACCATTGTAGACTTTTTTGGGGGTACTGTTGGGAATGTAGTTTAAACCACAGGAAAATCTTAATGGCAAAAGTTGACCAAAGCCGCGGATGTAACGTGCACTGAG
The DNA here is from genome assembly GCA_030248225.1 of Trileptium ribeirensis. Lineage (NCBI taxonomy): Eukaryota > Metazoa > Nematoda > Enoplea > Enoplida > Thoracostomopsidae > Trileptium > Trileptium ribeirensis. The sequence continues at coordinate 13,243 of JASANE010020688.1, read as the reverse complement.
ATGATAAATTAATTTAAATTGAAAAGTAAAGATATCAGTCAGGATTATAGTCTAGATTATATCGCAAGCTGGCCTTGAGGGAGCACAAATATTTCAACCATGATGAAACCTTTTAAAACAGAGTGCTATTTATCGCACTGCATTGTATACGTTGGCGAGTGATCCTCTTGATTTTTTTGTCATCAGTCCGAGATAAATTCTCCACATCCGTAATGCTCGCAGCTGTTGTTGCAACATAAGCTGGTGGCCAGAACAAGCTGAGATTGGAAGAACGGTTCAAATGTCAGGGCAAAATTGCGGCACATGACACAGTTAGCCGGTGCCGTATGAAACTGGGAAATTGTTAGGCTTAAAAATGGGACAAATGCCGCAAAAATCGATTCCGATCAGCGTAGTGGCGTAAGCGACACGCGCTTTTCAAGAGATGCTCACAGAATGTTGATATCACTGAAGATTAGAAGAAAAGTAAGGTTTAGATCATTCTGTGGGCCACCCGGGTCTGCTAGGCTTCACAGGGTCACGACGCTTTGGAGGGAAGCCCAAACTTTTGAGATTGGAAAACCAAGACAAGATAGCGTGAACTCAAACATGAGTTAAAGAAAGTGACATAACGTCGGTCAAAAGCTATAAACATTATTTGGCAAATGATTAACAAATGCGGTTTAGCCAAACACGTGATATTATTAGTCATAGTTATATCGAATACATAATTCCAAAATATTTAAGGGTAAAAGATAAAATATAGTAAAAAAAGCTACAGTATAAAATTTGTCTGAACGACTGTCGCCCATCACAGCGGATTGCTGGGTTGAAGCGATAGCGGATGTTTCTTTGATACTAGCACACGATTCCAAGCTAATAACGCCTTCGTCTTCAGTTCTTGTCCACCACTAAAAATAATTACAAAATAAAAAGTAATATAGGTAGCAACAAAATGTGTCAACGAATATATAACCATAAATACTGCTACCCGAACACAAAACATCCACCAATATCAATTATAGCGAACCAGCAGAAGCTAGAATTATTATACTCTTCCAGTATCACATCGCAGTAAAAAATAAATTGCAACTACATAAATGCAATAATTCTAAAATAACAATTCTGCTCGGATCTGAAAAATTGTACTGTTGAATACAACCCACCAGATTAAATTACATATATATACAGAAACTATTGAAAATGTATTATTGTTTTAATACACTCATATAGAAAGCATCAACTCTTTATAAACGTGTCCAGTGCATTTCGCTGGCGCTACTAAATAAATTCATCCACATCTTTTACAGCTGATATATTCAACGTGGTTGTGTCTCGAGTTGTCTGACAATGATGTAGTTAAATCTGCATTGGTTGAAACGGAGCGAGCGAAGCGTGAGGAGTTTCCACCTATAACATTACTACTGGCAAAAATCGTAAAAAATTTGACATCCTGTGTATGTCATAACAAATACATGAATGGAACTCCACCTTATAACTTGATCGCAAATTCAATCTATTTATGCCCTTTCACTAGATGCTAAATCCGCCCACCACCTCTTCCATGTTAAAAGGGGCTACAAAAAGGTCAAGGGTCACATTTTTTGAAATTTGGCCATCTAAGTTTTTATATTTAGCGACATATATCTCGAGATAGAGCCCTCGCAGTGAAAAATTCGACTCAGCGAATTATGAGATACAGAATCCTATTATCGAGAGCTATGTACTGATTTGTCGATAAACATTTTTTGTCAAGGCTTCGGTTTACGATCTATGAGACAAAGTTTCGAAAATAACCGAATATGTGAAAATTTTAAAATTTTTACAGACCAAGTTTTTTGCTTGTGCAGGGTGAACTATGGGCTTATAGAATTATTCAACCTTTTAAACAATTTCATTTCATTGCTTTAACGCTTTAACACTATACTGTATGTATTATTAACCCTGCGGGACGGTGCTGGAGCAAAATTTGGTAAATTGCTGATACAATAGTCGAATTTCGCCACTTTTCCAATATATATAGTAAATAGGATAAAAGCATTTTTGCGCGTTTGCATCAAATAAGGCAAGTCTTAAGGGCCATACTACGTAAACACCACTCTCCAAATTATACTTTTTCTTAAAATTTATGAAATATAAATTTCAAAAGTTTGTGTCTTTTTTTGGTGATTGGAGAAAAATAAAGCGTTCTGCGGTTTTGATATATGACTCATATAATCGTAGCATTGTCACTGATGCATTGCCGGTGTATAATTACCAACATGGGACCTTTAGCGGGCGTAGGTACATGAACTTAGAACGACTAAATCGTCAATAAGCGCAGAGTAACCATACTCCGTTTCCACTGGCTTTGAGAGTTCCTAGTAATTACTGGAGCATGATTGAGAGGTAATGGAGTTAGTTATAGTTTGTAAATACAACGAGATTCAAGTTAACCTCGATAAGTCCTCTTCAAATTAATAGGAATATATTGGTAATGAATTAGAAATATACATTATCAGCACCATTACGATTTATTTCAGCACGTATCAAAAAACATAATGGTGCTTTATTTCTTCCTCCTATGACCAAAAAGGCAAGAACTTTTGAAATTTATAAATTACAACATTTAAAAAATATATCAAACGCCATTTTTCCACATTACAAGATCTTTTGCACTTGCCTAGGATGCTACACTTTAAGCAAATAATATTGCATTTATCACAAACAATAACCCTGAAAAATAATAGACATATATATTCTTGTACCAGTAAATAGAAAAATACCACAATGCGACCATTTCTGTTACAAAACTTTTACATTTTACCCTACTCTGAAGCAAGCAATAGGCGTAACGACATACCAACGGTATGTTTAAAACTATGGAACCGAAGTCCTTAGCGGGCTAAATAAACGTATGAGCTCATCATCAGCCTTCAATATAATCGCTGACCTCACCCGGTCAACCGGAGACCGGTGTGGCCGCTCAAATAGGGCTCCCAAGTAAAAAATTAGTTCATTCAAGAAAGACAGTCTACATCGGCGACAACAACTAAAATCTAATTCAAAACATTCGCTCCGCCACGAGCAGATTGAAGATTTGTTTATTTGATATCGATTTGTCACCCTTGGATTTCCGCTGTCCGCGGTGCATTTTTCGTTGCCTACAATCTAATCAAGGGTTCAGAATTTGGTCACTGAAACGAACGCGTTTAGATGGAGGTCGGCGATACGTGTCTCTGTCGGCCAAATAGTGGTCGTCCCAGTCCAATGTCTATTCCAGAAGCCCTGGTCAAAAAAATTTAAAATTTCAATTTTGTCCACCGCCAGGGAGAAATAGATGCTCACAATTACAATAAATAAATAAATAAATATATATATATATATATTTAAAATGTAAAATTTGCTAAAGCTTATTCAACAGTTGATTAAAGATGTTTTATATATCACAAATCGAAAAAAATTTTTTGCACAGTTCAGCCAGCTATTTGAAGAAGCATCAGTCGCTCTGCTCAATAACATTAAATCCACTTCTAAGAGCAGTAGTTCCTCACCGAACACAGCCGCATTATGATTTTGCTATAAATTGGTTCAATAAAACGTGGGAGGGGTTAGGAAATACCAGGTAACCATTCCCTAGTTCAACTGGTGGTCCGGGGGACGGAGGGTCGTGAAGCATTGTATATAACTGTCATAAAACATCAAATATGTGTAATTTACCGACTGCAATTATTTACGTCTAAGTAGGCAACCTTTATGATTTTTAGTCCAAAAGAAAATTTTTTGCGACATTTTAGTCAAAACAAAAAGATTTCGCATATTTTTCAGCCCAAAGGAGGAATTTCGCAAATCTTTAGCCGCGTAGAAAACCACATGGGAGAATAAACTGTGGGCACGAACTGGGGAAGCTGTGGGACGTCGAAATGCACAGTAAGCCTCCTTTCCCTATTTGGAGAAACCACATATATATGTGTGTACAATTTTATGTGCACTAAAACACTCACGTCGCTAACGTTGCCGATAAAACTAGACAGTTGCCCTTTAGTTTCACGCACGAAGCTCGTGAAAGAAGTTCCAAATCCTGCGGTTGACGATTTCGACTCTGTAATTGCCGATGATGCGACAGCTGATGTGTCAGCAAGATTTTCTGCCTGCTCGTCTTTTTTCGATTCTAGCTGCTTTTGATGACCTGGTTTATCGGAAGCTTTTGTAGAACTGTCGCATTCAGAACCACGGGCAGTTTCCTGTTGCACCTTCACAGACACGGTTTGGCACAATTGGCTATCACAGGCACTTTTTTGCAACGACTGTTCTTTCACTTGAAGAATGTTTTTCGTTTCTGATACAGTTGACAAAGTTTTTTCCGCGGACTTAGATTGTATTGCGACAGATTTATCAGCACAGTTACTACGAAGCGAAGTATTCACTTTGGAACTTATTATGGCGACCAAAAACGTCTCTTGTTATTAAACGCGGCCTTTCCAATTGAAGCTCATCCAATTTTGTATATTTAGAATGTTTACTAATTGTTTTGATAAACTTATACCTTTCAACATACAGAATACTTATATAACTAAAATAATAAATTACCTACACAAAAATATCAAATACCATCAGGTCAGTCATTATCTGCACATTCTAAAATTTCATGCTGAAATGGAACAGCAATTTTTATAGCAAGTCGGTGAATATGGGAATTTGGTTGCAGGTTAGCGTATAAAATTTTTTCCAGTATTATTTTATCATAAACTATTTTTACCATGTTATGAAAAATTAAGTATAGTCATCCGGGGCAACTTCGACTGATGGGGCAGCATAGACTGCGTGGCGTAACATATTGCTAGGCCGCAATTCTCACCTTATGGAACGCTTCAAAAGAGATCCTTAAATATTATTAAATATATTAAACATATGCAATATATATTGTACAATGATCAAGCTCCAATACAACCAAGCAAAAGAAAAGATTAACTAACCAATTTGCCGTGTGAAACGTAAGTAGGGCACATAAGTAGAGCAGGAATTTTTCATAATAACCTGCAGGAGTTTGTTAAATCAAAGCCAGGTCGATGCTTGTAGCAGCTTATTTTACACATCCAGAAGTCTGTGGGATACGTTTGAATTAAACCGGTCCAACTCGGTAACAGAGTATGGCTTACGCAGAAGTACGTATTTAGGGTATGCTTGGCTAACATAAATTGCGTCAAGTTCCCGCCAGTGCGCTTGTAAACTTGGTAAATCAGTCTAAATTGACGTAAACTAACGTTATCTGCAACGCAGCTAGAAACTGCTTTCTTCGCAATGAACTGTATTTATTGAAACTGTGCGAGCAGCATCACAGCGTGTCTCATTTATAGCATTCTGATTAGAAAGTTATCGTCATTATGATCTAAGTGACGGGCACTGTTTGTCCAACGCTAGCCTAAACACTGTCTCTGACCACTGGTCAGAAAATCACCTTCTATCTATTATTTTCTCTTAGAATCATATAAACCAATAATTTTAAGTTTCCTACGGAACATGCAACGAACGCATGTGCAGTAAAGGGAGGCGACTGGAGACAGAGCGAAAGTGTGTATTCTACGCTCCAACCTTTGTAAGCACATTCGATTTGACGCAGTATACGCAATGGTGTACAGTGGAAGACATTTTTTGCTCTGAATGTCCAAAAACCGACATATTTGATCGATAAATAAACATTATTAGCTTCCTCAGTCTCTTTAAAGTTTCAGAAAGGCAATAATACCATCGCAATACATTAAGTTTAATGTAAAAGTTATTTTTAATGCATTTTAAATCCACTATACCTTCATTTCTTCCATCATCTGTTTTACTATATATAAATTTCGAAGACCAGGTTCCGGTTCCGGATCAAGTTTAAATGGACGGTTCCGGTTGCTGGTTCCGGTTCCGGTTATTCCCTGCTGTATAGATACTGTAGTCAATATTGGCTCTTGCTTATAGACCACGTTTATTGTCAGTGTTGCGCTGTAGGGTCGGACTTGATACGACAATATTGACCGAGGTTTTTCTAGATGTATACAAACAGCGTTTGTGAAATCGGCTTGCAAGCTGCAGACATTGTTGCCTCATATCTGTACCATCAGGCGTTACATTCATACAGGCGTATGTATTATAATCGACAATGTGCAGCAGCTCTAAATCTGGATTTGGACATAGTTGCCCCAGGTGACTATATATAACATGTGTGCTGTTTAATATGATTGCTCTCGTCTATCCCTGGTGCCAAAATGCAGTTTCGAAGATTGTAGAATTTTTACATTACGCATCTGTACACATTTCATGCTAAAACCAGAAATTCAGGGGTAGCGAGGGCAGTCATCATGATAAAGTTTTTCGCAACGCTGTTATCCAATATTGTATAGCAAGTGGCAATTTGACGAGTTTCTAATTCCTTGAATGAACGCTAAACATAATTGTTTACTACCGAATACGAGTGGCTGGAGGTTCCTCATTTAGCCTTCAAATGTCCAAAAAAAGTGGCAACTGTCGGAGCTTAATCTTTTTCGACGGCGGTGTAGCTCTGTGCTTACGCGACGCTCCGACCCCCAGCCACTACTATAACACACGAAAGTTATAATTGAGTTACACTTTTGGGCCACCAACTGACAACGTCCTAGTAGCTGAGGTACACGAGCTCGTGGTCTGGTCGAACCAGTAAAGTGGTGATAAGGAATCCTAGTAGTTCCTGGGTTGGGAATGCTTCAACGGTCTTAACAGCTCAGCCCACGTCGAGGTAGCTTTATTACGCTCTTTTCTTTATAACAGCAACAACACCCGGGTAGTATAAGTGTTTACTCGCTAGTACAACGAAGTGTCGCTATCAGCGTATATTGAAACGATTTAACCAGCGACACTTATGCGTATTAGATGTCAGGCCTCGACTCCGCTCTGGACCGGCACTCTAACCATATGCGCGACTACGACACGACATAAGAATCTCAAACTCCGACAAAGCTCTGCGGCACTTCATCAATTTTATACGCAACACATTCCACACATTAGTACAGATGTTAACATAAAGCAAGTGAATGCACCACATCCGAATTCTAGATCGATAATACTTAATCAGTAACGCACTCTCCCGTCCATCTGACGCTACTCTAGGCGTCGACACACACTTAGAACGTTTTATTCGCTACACAGGTTTCGACTAAAACTCGGATACACAGAGGAACAGACTTTAATTTGAAACTACGGCTAATACGGTAAGAATTCTGACGGCACATGTTAAGTCGTGTTCCAACGCAATTACCGACATTCAGCAGACGACATTAAACTAACAAATCTAACTCGAGCACTACTCGCAATAAGCCGGTGAGGACGTGTCTCCACTTTCCAGTAACGAAACTCTAATCCCAATTTAATAAAAAGGTTCAAACACAACCTCATGTTAAGATGATCGCTAAACCGCGCAGCAGGGCCTACAGTCCGACTGAAAAACAAGCCTAGCGTAATCTACTATATTACTGCCGCTTAAAAATCCTCCAATATTAGCTAGTTCCTCTTTCAGTCCAAAACATAATTCCTGTACAACATTATAATCCGATTCCAAAAACACAATAAATGCGACGAATATCGCAAAAAACCACTAGTTACGTGAACTAAAACGCCATTGATAACATGTTAACTCCAACGACACGTTTTATAAAAACTAGCTAGCTCGCCACACACTAATTTTCATAATTCATAATAATCATTCTATTCTGAATGCAATAATCTAACAATATATTAAGACAAGTAACAATTTATCAATATGAAATACGTCCAACTGGCGAAACAAACAATACTCCATATTATATTGAAATAGCACGCGCTTGCCGCGAATATAATATATACGTTATCTATATTTATTATATAATTTAGAAGAAATTTGAATGAAAAATTTGAAAGTGGAAATGGGGTGTGGTTTGAGAAAAGTAGAGAGAGGGGGATGGTGAAATTTTAATATGGTGAAGGGAGTAGGTAGGGGAGTTGAAATTGGAAATTTGAGGAGTGGGGGTTAAGATTTGATAAATTAGGAGATGTTTGAAAAATGTGAAAAGTTGGAGAAAAATAGGAATTTTGGAAAATAGTAATTTATGAAAAATAGAGAAATGGGAAAGGGGTGGAGTAGATATGTAAATAGGGGTGGTAAGGGGAAAAGGATATTAAAATTTAGGAGATAGGGGTTGAATTTTGAGGGAATGGGGGAGGTTTGAAAAATGGAGAAAAAGGGAAGAAAAAGGATATTTTTGGAAAGGGTTGATTTATAGAAAATAAGAAGAAGGGGGAGGAGGGGACTAATATGTGGATGGGGGTGGTGATGTGAAAAAGATTTGAAAATTTGAGGGAGATTGGGGGAGGTTTGGGGGAGGTTTGGGTGAGAGGGAGGGGTTTGAGTTTTGGTTGAAAAAGTAGGAAAAAGGAGAAAAATGGATTTTGGGTAGAATTTGGTTTTAGAAGGAGAGGGTGGATGGGTATGGAATATGGGTTGGAAAAAGTGATATTTAAAAGAAGGAAATAGGTTTTAGGAGTTTTTAAGTATAAAATTTGGATTTTGGGAAATTTATGGGTATGGGTGAATTTTGATAGTTTTATTAGATTTAATATATTTTATATATTTATACAAAATTACCAGGGAATAACCGGAACCGGAACCAGCAACCGGAACCGTCCATTTAAACCGGAACCAGCAACCGGAACCGTCCATTTAAACCGGAACCTTAACCTGGTTTTCGAAATTTATATATAGCAAAACAGATAATGGAAGAAATGAAGGTATAGTGGATTTAAAATGCATTAAAAATAACTTTACATTAAACTTAATGTATTGCGATGGTATTATTGCCTTTCTGAAACTTTAAAGAGACTGAGAAAGCTAATAATGTTTATTTATCGATGAAATATGTCGGTTTTTGGACATTCAGAGCAAAAAATGTCTTCCACTATACACCATTGCGTATACTGCGTCAAATCGAATGTGCTTACAAAGCTTGGAGCGTAGAATACACACTTTCGCTCTGTCTCCAGTCGCCTCCCTTTACTACACATACGTTTGTTACATGTTCTTCGGAAGGAAACTTAAAATTATTGGTTTATATGATTCTAAGAGAAATTAATAGATAGAAGGTAATTTTATGATCAGTGGTCAGAGACGCTGTTTAGTCTAGCGTTGGACAAACAGTGCCCGTCAGTTAGATCATAATGATGATAACTTTCTAATCAGAATGCTATAAATGAGACACACTGTGATGCTGCTCGCACAGTTTCAATAAATACAGTTCATAGCCAAGAAAGCAGTTTCTAGATGCGTTGCAGATAACGTTAGTTTACTTTAATTTAGACTGATTTACCAAGTTTACAAGCGCACTGGCGGGTGGTTGACGCAATTTATATTAGCCAAGCATACCCTAAGTACTTCTGTGTAAGCCATACTCTGTTACCGAGTTGGACCGGTTTAATTCAAACGTATCCCACAGACTTCTGGATGTGTAAAATAGCTGCTACAAGCATCGACCTGGCTTTGATTTAACAAACTCCTGCAGGTTATTATAAAAAATTCCTGCTCAAATTATGTGCCCTACTTACGTTTCACACGGCAAATTGGTTAGTTAATCTTTTGTTTTGCTTGGTTGTATTGGAGCTTGATCATTGTGTAATATATATTACATATGCTTGGATTACAGGATGAAGCAAAAAACGTGGAAAATTTCAAACAAAATTTTTAAACCGGAATTCCGGTTCCGGTATGGTTTTTCCCTTTGCCGGAACCGCAACCGGAACACGATTTTCGCCGGAACCGGAATTCCGGTTACTCCCTGAAAATTACATAGCTAGTTTATATTTATAGATAATATATATATATATATTTACGTACATATACGCTCACATGCCACGCCGAGGGCTACAGGGAATACCAGGGCGGCGTGGGGGCGGCCTTTATGGAAAAGAAAAAGAAAAATTTGGTGGTGAGAAAGGCACCAGCCCCAACAGCAAACTACTATCCAGTTATTTTCGCTCAAGATATTTGCCCCCGGACGGCTGGCCAAAGTGGGTTATAGGAAAAGGTAGGTAGCTCGACTGGGTAATCTAACCTGCGCTCATTACTCACAAGGTATTCTCAAGAATAACACACCTTATTGAGCCGCCGCGGACGGCTGCCGCACTAAACCACTGATACAACTTCCCTCTGAACCCTCTAATCTACTTGCCCTAGTGATTCTCACACGGCGATTTAGGAGCCGATTTTGTGAATTATTACGTAACTATTAATAGCTAATAAGCTATCAGGAGTACTAGTATATAATTATTTAACATTAACATTGCTCTTGGGAAAGACATTATTACTAAATTTGTTAAGTAAAGTTAGAATATCTGTCAACTTTTGGACATGTCCAACCTTGTATTTTCACTCCCTAGGAGACTATATCCCACTGGTTTTGATTCTATCCTAAAAGCCTCACCATTCATTTACCCTCCCCTGAGAAAGAAGGCATTCTCCCGCTGGGGTGACTTCTATATTCTTTTCCACGAGGGGCCTTTTCCGCCATATCTTGTACGGCCACCTCTATTTCTCCTTATTTCGGCTCTATTATACCTCAGACCTGATTTGGGACCAAAATTCAACCAATTCAATATTAATGGGTAAATAAGAAATTTATCCACAATTTATACCTTCCTCCTCAGGATACTTACTCTCCAGGAGGGGTGAACTTTATGTTACTCCCCGCAAAGGAATAATTACTCAAAAATCCATATAAATACGTTTTTCTACCCTTATTTTCCAAGTCTCTACTCCATAAGGTTGAGGTAGTATTATATTTCCATTAAATTCTATATTTTCACTTAAAATACCAACTTTATTTCAATTCTCATAATCCTACCGAGGGGTGGTCTTTATATCTCCTCCGGTGGAACGATACCTACCCACATCATGTGTGAACACTCCATTTTACTCCTATTTCGACATATATTCCTTCCTATCCTTCTTAAAACCAAGTCAAAACTCAAAACTTAACAAAATCCAATATTTTCATTTAAATACTAAGGTTATTACAAATTAGAAACGCGCCACGGAGAAGGCCGGTAATCCCACTAAGATGTGAAGTTCCTGAGCCAATAAAAGGCTAGTCCCTAGCACCGAAGCCAAATCCATAAAACACAAGATTCCCGATGAAAATCTTTAAACACTGTGAATTCAAAAGTAATTCTTTACTCTTTTCGATAATATCAACGAGGCAAATAAACTTTAGAAGCCCTGAATCAAACGATAATTAAGCACGTCGAAACTCGTATAGCTCAAATGTCTTCACAAAACCAGGTTACTACCAACTGTATTAGCTAAGTAGGCAACTGAGTAATTAATAAAAAATTCATCATAACGCGTGCTTCTTTACGCAAATCAATAATGAAGAATATCTGTCTCCAACTCTAGCGTAATTCTTTTAGGCTCTAATTGTACACAGCAGCGGTATACAAACACAACCGAACAATTCTCGTGCAAAGCCGGACTGAAAACTAAAAACGGAAGAAAGCTAACTACATGTTCGCTGTATGCATATTGCAACCAAAACATGAAAAATAATAAAATTTTATGATTTACATAAGTTGACAGGATGAGGGTGGTATAAATAACAATTCAGTGAACACTTAAAATTTTAGATTGTTGGAGAATTTTTGAGAATTTGGGACTGGTTTGGAGTAGGAAACCCCCTTGTAGCGTAGCTAATAGCCCAAAAATATATATTATTACATGAATACACAGAAAGAAATTTAGCACTAGCTATGATGTCTAATTGCATATTCTTTCATGATGTCTTCCTCAACATAACATCCAAACTCATTAAATATAATAATCCATAAAAATATATAATATACCCAGACTCATTTAATATAATATATAAAATATATTTAAATGCATTTCGGCAAATAATGTCTTCATATTAAGCAGTGCTTTGATTACGGCAACAGGCAACATGGCTTAAATTTAATATAGCTTATACTTTCTGCAAAAAATAACGCAGCGCTTATATTGCGAAAATATGAGTTAAATTTTCGGACTGAAATCAAGCTGAGGGGACTTCCAAATGCCAAATGCCCGTAGTATCTCAAGCAAATAATTTTCCCATCAAGTCTATGATTTTTGAGCTAGGAATCTGGGAATCAGTGATAGCTCGAGAATGCGGCATTGGGAATCTGGGAACCGGGAATTCGGGAATTTAGGAATCAGGATATCAGAATTTGGGAATCGGCAGTTTGGGAATATGGCCCAAGGATATCGGAAATTCGGGATTTAGGAATTTGGTGTTTGAAGTCTTTGAGATCGGAAACTTGGCAATAGAAAATTTCGAATTTAGGAACTGGAATTCAGAATTCGGGAATCGGTATTTGGTAATCGAGAATATGTGGACCGGGAAATGAAAATTTGGAAATTGGGAATCAGGAATGGACGTTTTGCAAATCTTGAATTTGAGAATTCGAATTCATATATGTGATAAAGATATATCATTTCTGGTATATGAATTAGCGATGAATGTATCAAACTTGCTGCAAGCCCGCGCTTCAAACAATTTAAAGTTGTTCCTGCAAATATTTTGCGCGGCGATATAAATGTTAATAAAAACCTCCTTTTCTTCTGCTATCGAGAAATCGATCGAAAAATCCGATTAAATTCTCTAATTGCTGCATTTTAGCGTTGGTCATTCAATGTGCTGTTGAATTATAGAAAAAATTGGATTACCTTATGATGTGTGCACCTGGGGCCGGATCCTGTCACAGAGCTAATTCTGGTTCGTGACAAAAGGCACAGCCACATCCGATCCTTCATAAATAAAATATAATTTAGCTAAGCTATGTTATTATATTTGTATGAGCTGAGAGTGGCTATGTCTCAGGGTTTGATAGCCGGGACGGACTACTCAAAGAATATTTGTTACATTCAGTTTAATAGCAGGTTGAGTTAAAAGGAAAATATTTGCTGTAGGCTCAAATAAGGCAAAATTAGTAGTAATTAAAGCAAGAGGCATATATACGGGTAAAATAGATACGTAAATATCGATATTTTCAAAATTTTTGTTTAAGTGCCTTTTACAAGCCAACTTAGCAGCTGTGTAATACGCTCTTTCACATATGAAAATTATGCTAACTGGAAGGATGTTTTACGAATATATGACCATATGTAACTGCAATTTCCATTTTTTTCGCGATATCCCATTTCGTCATATATTTTTGGCTTTTAGAGCCGATTCCGGCCCTTGTGACAATTTATTGTAACAGGGTCGTT
>JASANE010020687.1:0-15317 GCA_030248225.1 Trileptium ribeirensis | reverse complement strand
GTATTGCTGTGCAGGATATAATTAACAATTGTCCAGGAATGAAAAACGTACTTTGACAGGAGAATTTAAAAGCATCACACTTTGATTTTAGAATATCTAGGTGTTCGAATACCGTATTTTAATTATTCCATAATTCCTTTAGTAGATGCTTTATACATTCGATGAAGTATGATTATTTGTAAACACACATTGTTAAAGAAGATGAACAGCACTGATTGATGTATTGTAGATATATAGGCTTCAGTGCTACGAATCGCGGTGTTGGTTGTTCGTATCCATTATGTAACAGTCGTGATAAGGCTTGTCACGCATTAAAGGACTTTTAGGTATGGTCGTACGAGTTCAAACGAGAGCAGCAGCAAACGAGTTTGAGCAAGCATCTGCACAACGGTGCCTACGAATTTCTGAATGTAGACAAGCTGTGCAACAGGGCTAGTAGAAAGTTTCTTATCATGTACGCTGAGTAACAATGATGTCTTTCCAACCAAACACCACATGAGTTTGGCCCTCTGGCAGGTGCACCGGCCCTCACATGGAGGTGCTGGAGACGCGGCACCCTACACCCTCCCTTCCATGACCGGCTGATTCCACGTGGACGTCGGACTTTGTACGTAAATAATCATGTCCAGAACATATATAACAGTTGTGCTGCAACTAAGTGAGTGCACTTCAGCACCGGTTGTTCTCCATTGCGTATTCCAATTGTAGTTGTAAGACAAATGTTCTGTTAAATATAGAGCACGTTTTCAACTACAATTGCATACACGCCGTTAGAACGTTAATAACTACACGTACACATAGAGAATTCTATATCCTTCCGATTTTTAGCAAAAAGTATAAGGGAAATGCTAAATGTAGCGATCTTTGTGCAATAATTTTAAATATCAATCAAAAGGTGCTCTATACCCATGTGTTACCTACGAAATACGAACATTTGGTCTGGGCAAAGATAATCAAAACTTCGACTTTACTGTATTTGAAGAAGATCTACCACGTCGCTATTCATATGGATGGTTGCCAAAGATACTTTCAACGGAAATATCGAGAAAATATCTACGATCTCAAATTACCGGATATGACAAAGTTTCAAGTACTGGTGAACAATCTATCACTACCTAATCAAAGTCCGCTCGTAGTTAATACTGGAACCATTCCGGAACTGTACGCAATTCTACATTGAGGGCTCAACTACGTCAACGGGATATCGGCTTTGGACCATACGATATGAAAGGTGGTTTTGGAGTATTCGCAATCGATATTTCGCTGGATCATTCAAGCGGCTGTGGGAGCTACATTTCAAAGGTCAAAGATGGCAACGTCAGGCTACTTATCGACTTCAAAGAAACACTGGCGGAGTAAATGGTATTATTCGTTATGGGAGAGTATCCGAAGACTATGAAGATGATTAAAGATCAAAATAAAATAGAGTGCATTTAAATGTTTAGTTTAGCATTGAGGAATAGACATAGGTTTACTTGAGTACAGTAGTTTAAGGCTTAGGTTTGTTCGAGATGTATACTGTGTGTCATATTGATTTTTATAAATAAAAAAGAAAAACAAATAATGGTAGCCACTGTCTCAACTATTGAGGGAGAAAGCCATCTGATGAGTGCCCTTGACAGGGTCGAAATTTATTTTAGCTTTATGCGTGCTTCAGTTATCAAAAAATCACGTTTATTATTTACTAAAATGTGTATATTATATATAGTTATGTACCTATACAATACTACATATACATATCAACATATGCTGCATATACCATACACTGTCCCTTCAATAAACCGCGCCTCATATAATATGAACCCTGACGAAACTTAGCCCCGCCCCTATTTTTCCTCAGCCAATCAGTGACCGAATAAATCAGAAAAAAGTGACAAGTAATTAATCATTACCTGGGTTGTACTAGAATCAGCCTTTTTTATACTACTCACATTGCTTCGTATTACCGGAAACGGTATCGATACATTCACCTTTAACGCCCCATAACAGCAATAACAAGAGCACAAGAAACGTCATGATAACACCGATAAACTAATGTTGTCAACCTGTTTCTTAGAAACTAATTTTTTCAGAAATAAAGCAGCTTTTAGCAGTCAATATCTCGATCATGATCTAAGAATGATACCTGATTGAGAAAAAGATTTCCAACGTTGCTTACCACAGGGCTGTGCTGGATTATAGCCATCATGATTGGTCGTCCATGACAACTGTTTTGAAGTTCACAACGAGCTGCGTAACGACCACAGTAACGCATTTGTTCGTATCCATTATATTATATTATATTATATATTCGTGCGCTTCGCCCACTACCAAAGATGGTTGCAAAAAATGTTGAAAAGCGATACATAGTGCTTTCTTATAACGGTACACAGCGTCAACGGTTCGATATGGCGGAGTCGCTCCTGTGTTTGTCTGCACGTGTAATAACCCCAAAGTATACGCATAAAAGTGCGCTAATTATACGTCTGATAAAACTGACATAGCGAATTATATTTATCTATAGTAGAACCATCGTAAATCAAACTAGACAGCGTAGGGCTATACTGTCGAGCTGAAGCAGTAATGACCCATTTCAGGATTGGACTTATGGACACAGACAGCCTAAGTTTATGCATATCTAAAACTTTAGAAAGATATTTAAAATTATTGCACAAAGATCGCTACATTTAGCATTTCCCTTATACTTTTTGCTAAAAATCGGAAGGATATAGAATTCTCTATGTGTACGTGTAGTTATTAACGTTCTAACGGCGTGTATGCAATTGTAGTTGAAAACGTGCTCTATATTTAACAGAACATTTGTCTTACAACTACAATTGGAATACGCAATGGAGAACAACCGGTGCTGAAGTGCACTCACTTAGTTGCAGCACAGTTTTGTGTTATATATATGTTATAGACATGATTATTACATCCCCAAAGTCCGACGTCCACGTGGAATCAGCCGGTCATGGAAGGGAGGGTGTAGGGTGCCGCGTCTCCAGCACCTCCATGTGAGGGCCGGTGCACCTGCCAGAGGGCCAAACTCATGTGGTGTTTGGTTGGAAAGACATCATTGCTAATTCAGCGTACATGATAAGAAATTTCTCTCTGAGCCCTGTTGCTACAGCTTGTCTGACATTCAGAAATCGTAGGCACGTCTCCCTACACGCTTGCTCAAACTCGTTTGCTGCTGCTCTCGTTTGAACTCGTACGACCATACCTAAAAGTCCTTTAATGCGTGACAAGCCTTATCACGACTGTTACATAATCAATTAAACAACCAACACCGCATTCGTAGCACTGAAGCCTATATATTGTCATACATAAATCAGTGCTGTTCGTCTCTAACAATGTGTGTTTCAGAATGATCGTGCTTCATCGAAATGTATAAAACATCTACTAAAGGAATTATGAAATAATTAGAATACAGTATTCGGACACACGTGTCTAAAATAGAAATGTGATGCTTTTAAATTCTCCTGTAAAAATACATTTTCATTCCTGAACAATTGTTAATTATATCCTGCACTAAATGTCGCGTTTGATCATTCGCCACACTGGCGACGACATGTTCACCGATAGATTAATTCAAATTATACGATGTTCAAAATATTGCCAGCGGTTAAGAAATGTCAACATTAATCTCGGGCTTGCCAAACAAAGTTCTTCGAAAAACCAAAAACCCAAAGCTTTCTATTTGCGCAGCCAGAAAAAATGTTGGCTGCTTTCGTTGAGGATCGATGCTACCAAATGTTTGTAAAAGTTAGTTAACATGAAAATGAAACACTCATGTTACACCAGCAGCTTAGCGGCAACCACTTTTCCATTAGTAGTTTTATCAATAACCAAAAAAACCGGTTTCAAAAATTTACCGCATATACTACAAATTTTCCCGCTGTCGTTATAGCTATAGTTACCTATACGAACTCAGTGGCATTTAAAACATCTACATACAGTTTATATTTTATTATGAAAGAAAAATACCCATCAACAGTAAGCGGCTTCAAAACTCGATAACTGTGTGTTATATATAAATAATTGTGACAACATGCGCAGGAAGCCTTTTGGCTTAGACTTTTGAATTTATACGTAAAGGAAATGTTAAAAACTAAACTCAGCTTAATATCTATTGTCTTTCTTAGAAACTTTGGGTATTTTTTAATAAAACAACAGCGGAATTTGATGAATAATTTTTAAGTTGTCAAACAGAGACTAAATTTAACTAACAACCTAAAAAGGTTAAAAGGACAAAACATTGATCTTGCGTGGGCAAGCTTACATCAGTCTAATTTGATCTGTAGGTAAAATAACGATCACTGCATTGCCTAATGCCATCGATCGATAACCCGCGTTTTCATTGTAGCCAAACTGATTTTGTGACCATCTTAATATGATACTTCCCTGCACTCACATATAAACCCGTGGGTCCTTTTCCATTATCCCCCAGCCCGCGTTTGCCCAAAAATGGTCAGATTCTAAAAATTTTGGTATTTTTGTGATCCTCGAGACCTGCCCTGATCATTTCATCCAAAAAAATCGAATTTTTAAAATTTTAGATTTTTTGGGTCCCATGGGCCCCCCTCGGGAACCCAAAAATTTTTTCTTAAAAATGGAAAAGAACCAAGCCGTATTCAATGACGCAGTCGTTTTCGGGCTGACCCGCCTCCCACCAATTTCTGGGGGGGGGTTCGGTTGATCCCGCAGCTGCTTATAACCCGACCCCCCTCCCAGAAATCGGGAGGTTCGAGATACAGACTACAGAATCCGGGGGATGGGGCAGTGCATATCAACCCCCCCCCCCAAAAAAAAAACTGGGGGGTCAGGCCGAAAACGCCCGCTTCATCAAACACGGGTTCATATGTGAGTGCAGGGAAGTGTCATACTCTTCTGTAATGCACTGTGAATATGATAAGCATTATATCAATCCAAGTTTAAACGTAATCAATGGCATTTCGACATTCGTAGCAGATTATGAATCCACTTGCCTATAGATACTCAAAAATAGAACATTACTACAAACCGTTGCTAAGGCTCGTACGATTCGCATAGACTGTTGTTTGGCTATTGGAATCGAAAGACAACCAAACAGTACCAAGGCCATTAAAACATTGCACGTAAACTATACTGTTAAACTCTAATTTAGCTGGTTGTCCCATTTTTAAATTTGTGTTTGCCTTGATTATGAGGTGAAGATTGAACATAACAATAGCAAATTATAAATATATATATATATTTTATCCTAATAATGCGAAATCAGAACACAAATTGAACATCGCAAATCATCAGGACTATCAACAATACCTGAACAATTACAATAATTAACTTAGCAACCTATGCATGTTCGTATTTAGAGAGCTGAAGGACTAGATTACAGAGGTCGTTCAGGCCCATCATAGATGATGACTTAATGGCATGCTATTTAGTAGTGTCACATAGTGCTTGATAATGTGTACTGTGTTGTTCGTTAGACTAGAAACGTTCGCTTTACTTGACTGAAGATACTTTCTCCCTGTGTAGTGAGTCAGGCCTTATTGTGAAAGAAGTTTATATGGACATGCGCTATTAATTTAAAAAGAATCGACCAAATCAGCTCAAATTTTACATGGTAAATGTGTAATTGATTCTACCACAAATAGCATGAGTATGTTACCAAACCATATGGTTACAAACAGTGAATATATATGCGAAATCGGTCCTGTTGTTCCACTGTTATCAATGACAACAGGAAAGCATATGCAGAGATTTTACCGCTGGGTTTACCCTAGGTAATAGAAACCATTAGATTGTACCGCTACCACTGTGTAAGCAATGAGTAAACTACAGCACTGTTGCAGCATTATTTATGATTTTTAAGTGGTTAAACAAACTAGAATGAAGTATTGGCTAAGATATAATGCGGGATTCACGTTATAATGTCCCCAACAGTCCGAACTTTTGTCTCCCTGTAGTATAGACTATACCGTAAAGACGGTGACAGTGACACCCACACCATATAACAAAATATGAGGGTGTCGGGCACACCCCTAGATACCTCATTTTGGCAATGTAGTATTTCGGTGTTTTATGCTTGCCAATGCGGTGTTTCTAGGGTGTCCTGTAGGCCCTATGTAAAATGACCCCACGGGGTGGCGGAAACCCTCCGCAAAACGAAAAAGCAACGACGGTTCATTGACACAGTCTGAAATAAGCCAAACTATTAGCTAGCTTTGTTTGAAATTTATTTGAAACTTTATTCAAAAACACAGGGGTGTCTAAGACACCCTATAGTCTAGGGTGTGCCTGCCACTGTGTGGGGTACATAAGTTCCAAGTGGTGGGGACATTATAACGTGAATCACGCATAAAGGGTTATCCAAATCGTCCTGCTAAATGTGTAGTGGTTTTGTAACGGCTTTGCTCTCTCTAACCCACCGGGTAGCTACCGTTCCGTGAGTGGCCGAGTGGTCTATTTCGCTGTCCCGTCCTACCGTTCTAGAAGGTGTGTGTTCAACTCCCGTCGACATCTCAATTTTTACATTTGAAATTTTTGTTCTACCCAGATAAATGATGCTCCTAGCATATAAAATTATTATGGTACCAACGCGGTACTAAGAAAAGGTTGTTGAAGTCCTTGCTATGTCGTTTATTCCATTGATGATTGATTGACGATAAAATTAGATGCCAAAGTCGAGACTATGCAGGTTCCCATATATTATAAGAAGAACTATAGAAGCATATATTACAATATAACAAACTTCAGGTTGAATATATGACACCAAAATTGTAAAAACCAAACGGTCCGTGCCAAGCATATAGTAACCAAAATAGTTTAGAGACCGTTATCACCACCACTGTAATACATCAATAAATTTAAGGCGACGCCATCAACCATCCTATTTTGTAACAACCCGTATCGAATCACAAGCCCTTGTTACTAAAAAGTCCAGAATTACATTCGATTTTTCGCTAACAAGTCCTGCGGATAGTGGAGAAAGTATTAGGCTGTTGGTGGGGAGGTCGTGGTGGGGGAAATAAAATTCTGGAATTTTTTGGAACTCCAAAAAATTTTTGGCACCACTCATTTTACCAATTTTTCCATAAATTTTACAAATTTTCAACCTATGGTCCCAATATTGCCCAATTTTTGCTATCTTTTCACCCCGAAGACGTTTGTGTGGAGGGGGTGCGCAGCCTCAGTAGCGATACTCCCCTTGTACCCTATGAGAAAGTATACTTATCACGTTTGCATATGATTAGTGCTTCGCAAACAAATTTACTGCAATAGTGTCATAAGCAGATTTCTATCCTATTGTAAAACATTTGATGTGCGTGAACAAAACTTAAAAAATCGAAATTCTACAAATTTTGTGTCTCAAAGCTTTCAGTGATTTTAGCCAATTTTTTGTGAACGCAAAATGGCTCGGGTTTAATCAAAGACACCGGATTTCAATTTGCCAAAACAATTAACAAATTTTATGTGAAATTACAGAATAGGATGGTTGGTGACGTTACGTTTACTCGTGCATAAAGATATTGCTGCAGTACATATTTCATATGGACAATGAAAGATTGAACCAATTCAGTTGTCACGTTTTCAATTTATCAACAATAGAAGGAAATTTAGGGCAGATATCGGCCCAAAATTAAAATTATTAAACTCATGCTTCCAGCTCTTGAAGGTCCACACGAATGATTGTGAGTCACATATGGAAATAATGATAAATTAAATATCAGAAATTAAAGCCCGTTATGCATAAAAAATTTTTTTATCATATTAACGTAGGTTTCGCAATAAAATTTAGTTAATTTGCATTGCATATAGTGAAAGTAGCCGAAGAAAGCTAAGTAAATTTGTAACTTTTACATCAAAGATCAGCACTTTTATTTATCATTTTATACCTTTCGACTAACCTACATTGTTTTTGTAAAGTAACTTATTTTCATTTAAAGTTTTTTTGACAATTGTAACCTCCAAATGTCTTTAGGTTTTTCCAAGATAAGCTAAGAGTCATGAAGAGGCCGATTATATTCCTGTTCGCTTTTGCACTTAATGCAATTAATGTATTCGATGTTATATATACATTTATAAGGCCGCTTTCTATTTCTCCACACTCATAAATTACCCTCAGATACAAATAGAGGTCTCTCGCATGATGTTTGAAGTTTAGCATAGAAAGTATTTACAAAAGTTCGCTCAAACTCGTCTAAGCTTATATGTGTGATGCAGATGGTAAGGCCTTCAATGACGTAAGAAGGATCCTAAGTATATTGTTAGGTCACCAATGTCGTGGGACTTTCAAATTTACACCACACTTACGTTCTTGGGTAATTTGAAAATAGAGCTTCAAAAGAGTCTGTGTTGTTTTCTGCCATTTTACTGGAATCGGCAACTGTATGAGTGCAGAAAAATCGAACTACATTTAAAACAGTTACAAGAATGTTTCAGGCAAACCTGTTGGTATTTATCTTTGAAATTAATCATTACACAACATGATACAACACAGATTTTTGAATCGCTCATTGTTCCTATTCGTTCTGTGAGCCTAAAATGTAAAAATTTAACGAATACTGCAATATAATGCTGTATTTTGCAGTGTTTAATAAAATCAATAATCTGATAATTTATTACCGTTTGTTTTAACCTACATTGTGTATATATCAAATTTTAATGTGCTTATGTAGTATAACATTTAATGCTTTAAATAAGTTTGATTTATGCAGTATTTGACCTCAATAGAATGCATTCACATGTTCTTTGTTGTACGTAAAGTGCTCAATATCTTTAGGAATCGTGTACAAATTGCGAAACAAACACTACATGACACAAAATACACATATCACAAGACATACCACCATTGAGTTTCTAAAAACCGGATATTAAGGTTTTTATGTTTCGATGGCAAAGTTTAAGCTAGTGTTTAGAACGTTTACATAAATATTTAAGAGAAATATTATAGCTATTGATATAATTCAGCAGCCATACAACGAACGCAGCTAAGTTTTACGGTGTTTAAGAGCAGGAGTTAGGTATAAGTATTTGCGTATTCCGCGTCTGTTTGGGAGAACGGGATGAATATCATGGCGTTCCTAACCAAAGGTTGATTATTTGATTGTTAGCAAACGATATGACAAGTTTTTTTACAATTCATATTACCTACATTGGCGTAAATCCATCCTCAATATTGAGGGAGGGCCAATGCACTATTGTGACAAGACTAAATTCAGTATTATATATATTGAAAACTTTCAAATATATATTACATATCATAAATGACTATAGGACGGATTAACTCCTATTAAGGGTCAGACTCTCTAATCTATATTAGCATCCACTCTCCCACCTACGTAGTCGGAAAAATTTTAGCAATTATGGGCAAAAAATGATCAAATTTTTTGAGGGCTGCAAAATATTGAGGGACTGTGCCCCTCTGGCTCTCTCAGAGTTACGGGTAGCCGCCGTTAACCGCGGACCGAACCGTGTACGGGCCCAGGTCTTTATCCCACGAGCAGCGGGTACGATTATGGATAGTGGGTACCCGTAACATGCATAGCCTTGCATGTTCAGCAGTCAGTACTATTGACGAAATAACTAGGTGGTTTGGTCTGATTAACGGCATCAAAAAGACCTTGTATTCCAGTTAGTGAGGTATTTTCGGTAGACATAGGTTGGGTTTAGCACCCTCTGTCAAAATTATATACCAGGAGATTGTCGTACTAGGAGATTCCCATTTCGCGGTTCCCTTTATTACGCAGTAGCCACTGTCATCGAGATGACTAAACTGTTACCTTTGGTGGGCAATGCTGAAAAAAGTGTATGATCGTTTCCTTTAGTGTGCGCCGTTTAAAAGACTGTGTTAGTGGGCATTTTTACGAAAGCTAAGCGATTTATTGAGTCGGTGCTCTGATCAATTTCTCAATACCCCGAATCGGAAAAACTTATTTGGCTGCTTGGGCAATAGGGGGTGCTTTATCATAGTGGGCCATTTTCATCGTCGTACAGCCTGTTACGAATTCACTATTACGAAGCAAATTCCTTAAAAATTAAGGTTAAAAATCAATAACGTAAACGTACAAAGCCCCGATACAGGATTGCAATTTGCGGTTTCGTGAGCCTGAAAAAATGCTTTGATCCGGGGGGTGCGAGCTTACGGTATTAACAAGCCTTAACATTTCGAAGGTACCCGCGGGCTCAGATATTTTCGCAAGCGGGTCCACATCTGTGCCTACATGGGATTTGCGCCTATAGTGCCCTGGAACAGTAAATATTAAATCAAGAACTGCTTCCGATGCAAAGTGATGCGTAAAACCATATTTCAGACTCAAATCTAGCGAATTCTATAACCTGTTAATTACTGGTCTGATAATGGTCTTTGATCCGGGGGGTGCGAGCTTACGGTATTAACAAGCCTTAACATTTCGAAGGTACCCGCGGGCTCAGATATTTTCGCAAGCGGGTCCACATCTGTGCCTACATGGGATTTGCGCCTATAGTGCCCTGGAACAGTAAATATTAAATCAAGAACTGCTTCCGATGCAAAGTGATGCGTAAAACCATATTTCAGACTCAAATCTAGCGAATTCTATAACCTGTTAATTACTGGTCTGATAATGGTCCTGTTATCGCCGCGCATTATTTACTATGTGATATCGGTCACAATGGGACAAATTCAATCGAGTCTCTATGCTGCTTGAAATAAGTGTATCAATAACACTTTTTCAATAAAGAGTATCATCAGTAACACTAAAACCGCCTCAATTTTTTATGCTATCGTTTTGATATTGTGCGGTTGCCACAATGCATGTAACCTAGGACAGTACAAATATAACACTCAAAACTCTTTCCACGATTCAATGCAACAGTTATAGCCTAAAGTTTCAGCAAAAACATTCTTACCGTCTATGTATGGGCTTATTTTGTTCGCGATAAGCTAAACATTCTGTTGGAACTTCAGGGGCTAGGTCTCTTAAGTAGCACCTTAGCGCTATGATCGACGGTTATTTGAAGCATTTTTGGAACATGTTAAGCAGAGATCCACCTATCTGTGATGTGATTGAGGCTACCAGAATCCAACTCTATGATAGCTGACAGCTAAAACGTCGTAGATAAGTATTTGTTCTGTTATCCTTCTGGATTATTCTGATATGATTATTTATTGTTAGTCCATGTTAAACAAATTCCAGTCCTACCCTGTCTTAAAACGCGGGATGCACGATAGAAGTAAAAGTATCTTCAGGTGATACACCGATAAATCCGCTTTATTTGCGTTTCTGAATAGTAGGCTATAAGAATTTGGATGTCAAAGGTTAAGTGTTTAAAGTCTTATTTGTTCCATAATATATAATTGCATAAAAGCATTTTTAGTATTTTTAGATAAAATGACATATTTGAATGTTGCATGCACCGTTTTATTCGCGCTGCTTTAAAATAGTAAACTGTCAGACCTAAATAATTAGGTTTACCTTACATACAAAAATAGAATAATAATCACTTGCAATGAGTGTTTTCTGATTTCACGAATAGTTCTATAGTGTACGGTGTCGATTTTCACTTGTGTTTCATCTCTACTCCTATCGCTATTATAATCCCACTAAGTGCTCAGCTAGTATTAATTGATGTTTTACCGTTCGCTGAAGTCGGTACTGAATATATTTAGGTCATTCAGTAGCATTGTCGGAAAAAGTGAAATAACAAGCATCAAAATTTTTAAAGAAGGCATGTTCGCATTAGCATATGACAATGTTAAACGACTCCCACCATATTTCGCTTTAAGTGAAGCACCAGCAATCTAGCCATGTAAATATAAAATAACACTAATTAGAGTGATCTCAGAGCAGCGTCTAGTTCAACAATGACGTAAACCATTATGGTTTTTTTTTCCAATTTACTCCACCATTCTATTGCAATACATCCAAAGTACTAGTAAACGTAAATTTGTGTATTTTGCAGATGAATAATATGTTTTGTTGTATGGGAATTTTGACTAAGTAGATTTTGACTAAGAGCTGATGATATTTACATATATGTTCATAGGAGGTAGGGTAGTTGCCACCCCACTTGAGGTGCCGGACTCGCTGTCCCCCGTCGCTTTAAAATTTCGCGACGATTGGCAAACATAGTAGACAATTAGGGGAAATATGGATAAATTGGCAAAAATTAGGGAACATTTTAGCATGAACTCGAGAAAATTAACAAGAACGGGTAAATAATTTCATATTTGAGCATTATTGGCAAAAACTGGTGAAGATTGCGAACTTTTTAAAAATTTACCTCCTGCGCACCCCGTCTCCGCGCACCCATGGTCCTCCCCTCATGCACCCGTGTCCCCCTCCACACACTCAAGTCCCCTTCTTCCGCGCGCTCGCGTCCTCCCGGGGTGCCAGCTGCCCAGGGAGGCCGTAGACCAACACGTGCCTGCTCCGCGGTATCGTCCACCCTCCCTGAGACTTCCGACCTTGATCTTATGTGGGTATTTAGTAAAACATTACTCGTGCACCCATGGTAATATGAACTCTTGGCAGTATTATAGCACGAATTCTTGGTAAATATGTAATTAGTAGCGAGGGACATAATCTTAATTCTTCGATCTAGAAGTCGCTTATGAGAAATAGTTCGACCAGCTGAATTCAGCAATTCCAAAATCAAACGGAAAAATTAAACAAATTATCAACCTGCCTACCGTTAAACATTCCACCAGACCACAATAAAAGAAATTATGGAAAAAAGGTTATTATCGCTTTCACAGTAAAATAGAAAGTATCGTATTCGATTAGTAGCGCATACGAAATATGGTTAGTTTCAATTTAATCTCATATTTATTTTAATGTCCTCAAAGTAATAAATATTAGCATTTTGAGTTGAAACCTTGCCATTGGAAATGCGGCAACACAAGAGTTTTATATTTTGCAAGACTAGGTGGTTGCACTTCGTTTGCCATTTACAAAAAGAAACCATAGTGCATTCGCTAACAATAAAACCCAACAAAAAACTCGTTGGTGCGAAGTAGTATCGGAGTTATTGCAGCGGCCAAAATAGCAACTGAAGATGCAAAACATAGTAAATTAAAGAAGGTTGGTTAAATTGTTAAAATATAAGAACATTAGTTAACAAAAACTGCTCTTGATATTCTTGTCATGTCCAAAAATATTCTTGATATTTCACGTTATTCTCCAAAACGTACTTACAATCAGTTTCGGGCTAATACATAAGTAACCATTCGAAGAGCAGAGCTCAGAATTGCAATCTATGTCGGAGTTTGTATGACAGACAAAGATTGTCGCAGCAGGCCGAATCGATTTTTAGTCACTCTTTTTGTCAGGATCATATTGATCGTTCTAATGGCGCAGAGCAGAATTTAGTTTTAGAGCTGTCGCGGACAGGAGTTGAAACTGTACGGTGGCATCGAATTTTGATGCAGACGAACATCTCCCTGCAATCGCTCGGTGTTAGTTTCGGTTAGCTTTTCGAACTGCATCATAATATTCAATTTTCGTAGTCGTTTTTAGCTACTCGAAGGATCGATATGAACACCCGAATCCATGCCCATAAGAATGATGTTCCATCGTTTTACCTTGTGCTTGGGTACACTACTGTAGCCATATGCACTGATGGAACAAGCACTGACATTGTAGAGAAAGCGACCATAGTATGCGCGTTGCAATGTCTTTTCGAGGTCTTGCATAAAATAGCCATTTAATAACATGTGAAGGATGCTCTATAGCGGACACTGTTGATATCGCCGGCTATAGTTAAACCAGTTGTTGACGTCGGTGTTTTGTGGGATAGCTAATTATTTGTCCACCCCCGATTACTGTTACAGAGCCCATTATGTCGACTTGATTATAAATATTTTCGAATGCAGTATTCACCGGAATGCCCGCGCCTCGCGCATGATCAATAATAGTATTACCAAATAAATATACTGAGCGAAACTAGATGTCCGTGCTGCAGGCTTGCCTAGTCACTCTTATGGGTTCTAACGTTGGCATTCTAATAAATCCAGCGACCTAACATACAGTATGGGATCCTGATTATTGGGCAATAGCTATATTGTTGGCTCTTGAAATAGCTATTTGTTTGTCCGCTGCGAGCACTCTATAACAGAAATTCACGGCATTCGACCGATTGGTTGCTGCCGCTACACTGTTTAACCTACGTCGCTGTTTAGTTTCGGTTGGTATTCCAAATTCCAACCCTTGATTAGCACTACGTTGACCGATGGTTACCACAGATAGAAAGATTACCATCATAAAAACTCATACTACCACGTTGGATTCATTTATGTATCCAAATTGTCTTCTGTTAAGTAAGATCCGTTGCTTTTCATTAGACATTTACTACTGAAACCACGGTGTCCTTTATTTAACATATGTAAAATCATGATGGCAAAGCAGTAATCGGAGCTACTGCAGTTTCAAATGGAAACGCCTTTATTTAACATATGTAAAATCATGATGGCAAAGCAGTAATCGGAGCTACTGCAGTTTCAAATGGAAACGCAGCCCAGTTTTCAGTCAAATCGGCAAATCAATGATGTTCTGATTTATTGTGGAACGCTGGGTCGGATGTTGACACATTTTGATGTTTACATGTTGGGCTCACTCATTATTCGAATTTTTTTTCAGGTAATTCACCGATGCTTTCATATATATTGCTCAGTAGCATCTGATTTATCTCCGTTGCTCTGGTATGAGAATGGAGCCGTTTTTGTGTGACGTACAATTTAAAACCCCAATGGATATAGATATGGATATTCGATTAATGGACATTTTGGAATAAAATGTAAAGTTGCATTTTGCGCCTTTTTGCCGCCCAATATAGTTTATCAATACCGCAGTAGAGTGAACAAATCGTTCTTGTTTGCTGAGTAACTTTTATAAGCCATCAAATTTTAAATATATATTGGCTTCGACATGAGTTAGAGCTAAAAATCTCTTAAAACATGTGCGTCTAATATTTTATCTTAATTATTTTTCTGTCTCAACTAAAATTTGAATGCATTTATAATATCGTTGCTTTCAATATAAGGTTTAAGAAGAACCGAAGCTGAAATTATCAACATTAGTTCGCAGTAATGAAAATATGGATGTAAATCTTATGATTCGTGGGTTTTCGGCATTTCGGGCTATTAGATCTATATGGCGAAGCATATTTTGCAACCTAAAAATAAATTCAAAAATACCATGCGATAAAGATTTCGTTTCGATGGTTTCAGACAAAAACATAAATATATAATCTATAAATAATATGCAGTTTGCACTTATCTATAACTATTTCTAAGTCTTAATTTTGTTTCGGTTTTTTCTTTTTTGGCCAAATTAAGTTTTTATAAATGTAACAGGGTCGTTCCGACCCTGTCA
>JASANE010020686.1:0-19654 GCA_030248225.1 Trileptium ribeirensis | reverse complement strand
TTCTTCGTTCAGTTACGTATTGTTAGTTGATATATAAATAAAAATTCTGCTTGCCCTAGTTTATCTAAGTTTTTGTTCTCATTTAGTTCCGTATTACATTGCGCTGGTTTCTTTAATGCACAATAAATTCTCAAATAATACATTTTCGTATCATGCTAAAAGCTTCGTTCATGATACATCGAGTGTCAAGCGATGTATTAACACTATAATATATGTGACCAACCAGATTCTATTTGATAAGTTCAGCGTAATATTATATTTAACTAATATAGATAGATCTATATGTTACTATTATTATTGAATGTCTGTCGTCCATTCATGCTTGAAAAAAACGACCTACGTCAAGTTGGCATGAAGTTAGACCTTCCTGTGGTCGCCTAAAATATCTTAGTAATTTTATGTCTTAACAAGCTACCCTGTCGGAAACACATACTATGTGCCAAGAACTTTCGTTTCAAAACGAAAAAGTTTTCTTCTTAAAAGAAGAATGTCACAGCAGTCATATTGCTATTAAGAATAAAATTTATGCGCCTGGACTACATATAGTTATTTAAATATAAACTTTACGACGGTTCAACATAATATATGGTTTTTGAAACATGTCAAATTATTTGATTTCAGCGTTTGCGAATATGCTGTCTATGAAATAGCAAGAATGAATTCAGACCTGGTAAAGTTGATAATATAATTTTCGATGTCATCAATTCTCGGAATTCGTAAATGTTTTCATCTCAATTGTAGTCAACAAATCCGAGACGTTTGCTGCATGCCATTTTTGCCTGGCATGCAGACTCCAGCGGTCGGGTCTGAAAAAGCTTTTATGACTATAAGAGATACGTGCAGTGCAGTGCAATTAAAGCTGTAATGCACACTCTGACAGAAGGTGAAATCAATGTCACAGCCTGACGGCTGTGAGAAAAATAAAGGCGTGTTCACACGCTCAAACTTTTTGCTCAAATTTTGAGCTAAAAATTTGAGCTCAAAATTTGATCAATTTTGATCAAAATTTGACGGTAATTTTTAACGAAAAATTGCGATATTTCAAACTTTGAGAACTAAATTTGAGCTCAAACTTCTTCAAGTAATGAATCTTGTCGGTGATTGGCTACAGGAATATCCTTGAAAAGTTTGAACAGTGTTCATGCATTCAAACTTACCAAAAATTCAAAAAACATGCTTTCAAACTTTAATCAAAATTTGAGCTAAAAGTTTGAGCGTGTGAACACGCCTTAGGAACAGGGTCAAGCAATTGTGCAACTGCCAAAGTACTTTTAGGAAGAAAAATTTTTCAAATGCTTGATTTAGCATAACAATTTAATTTTCGTTGCTTCGAGTACTACTATGACTTAATCCTTTTATTTTTTACTGGTGTGAGCCAAAAATATATTTGATTCGAAGAACCATGAGTAAGACTTTTAATGTCGAATAATTTTTTTTCAAAATGCTGTCCCACTCCCACTCCCCCGGCCTGGAATGACAACCTAAACCACCTCCTAAAATGACTGTCGTTCGCTCGCGACTGGCTCGAGACTCTGTCAAAATAAATTTGTTCTAAAAATAGAATTTATTATTAATTTAAATAGTTCCGAAATCTCGAGCGAGCCACTCGCACGCGACTCGCTCAAACTCGCTCGTTCGAAATACCATTGTCATTTTTGACACGTACTGTAATATCAGAATTCAATAAAAGTTAACCATTTATGGCTGAGCTACATAATTAGAATGTCACGTGCCGCGGTAATGAAAATTTTAAATTTTATTATCGCGGTAAATGAAGCAGATCTGATTGACTATGCTTATAGTCCCGCGGAGTTATTTCGGAGCTGACAAACGTATCTATAGGAGCCGTCGCAAAGCACGAAAAAAACCCACACATGCACACACGTTCAATGTCCATAATGAATAGGTTTGTTACAACAGTTTGAATTGTACAAAGAGTAATGAGGCTTTACCTAGTTCTTATATAAGATATGAAGTTTAAACTTTTAGTACATTTATATCGAGAACGGTATAGCATGCATTTCCTTCCGTCTTTTAAAGTTCATTTGGCCAAAAGAGTCAATAAATTATAGTTCAAAATACACTCAAAAATTCTACGGTGTACTTTGAGTACAACTGAACTACCTACCCTTCGCTTTTGCCTCGAACGTTTTTAATAATACACTTTCTAAATGTAAATTATTTTCTTCAATCTGTGTCGTTTATTATATATTGTATTGTGTATAGGCTAGTAAACAACGACATAGCGTGTCCGATGTGTGGTTCGAAAGCTAACGCAATTGCTAAATGTAAATTATTTTCTTCAATCTGTGTCGTTTATTATATATTGTATTATGTATAGGCTAGTAAACAACGACATAGCATGTCCAGTGTGTTGTTGGCTCTTTTTTTTTTCTTTTCATGTGTGGTTCGAAAGCTAACGCAATTGCTAAATGTAAATTATTTTCTTCAATCTGTGTCGTTTATTATATATTGTATTATGTATAGGCTAGTAAACAACGACATAGCATGTCCAATGTGTGGTTCGAAAGCTAACGCAATTGCTAAATGTAAATTATTTTCTTCAATCTGTGTCGTTTATTATATATTGTATTATGTATAGGCTAGTAAACAACGACATAGCATGTCCGATGTGTGGTTCGAAAGCTAACGCAATTGCTAAATGTAAATTATTTTCTTCAATCTGTGTCGTTTATTATATATTGTATTATGTATAGGCTAGTAAACAACGACATAGCATGTCCAATGTGTGGTTCGAAAGCTAACGCAATTGCTAAATGTAAATTATTTTCTTCAATCTGTGTCGTTTATTATATATTGTATTATGTATAGGCTAGTAAACAACGACATAGCATGTCCGATGTGTGGTTCGAAAGCTAACGCAATTGCTAAATGTAAATTATTTTCTTCAATCTGTGTCGTATATTATATATTGTATTATGTATAGGCTAGTAAACAACGACATAGCATGTCCGATGTGTGGTTCGAAAGCTAACGCAATTGCTGGTACAATGAAAAAAATCGCAAGTCCCAACCTGGATGGGCGACAATTTCAAAATGCGATCGAAACTGAAACCGCAGAAGACGAAAAAACTCTTGATAGCAGCAAAAGCAATACGAGATCATAAAATAGATCGTTTTCTCTGTCTGCTTTCAATGATTTTACTCTCCTCATAGCTATTATATATTTCCAGCTAAGCACTAAATTCGAGAAAAATACGTATTTCTTTGTACCAAAACCACAGGTTTATAGAAAACAAGGATAATGCATTATACTATTTTACTACAACGATAGAGACTCCCTAGTTGTGCGTTTTACTACTCTTTACTGTGTCCAAGTTGATTGTTGCGACGCCGACTGTCAAAATGAATTTCTAGCAGTTTCTAAATTATACATTTGTGGCAGCTAATATAACCTCAATTTCATTAATTACCATACATCCTCATAGGAGGCAGAGAGGATTACTCCCCGGAGGCGTCGAGCGCCCGCCCTCGGAACGAAGCGCCAACCCTTTGGGAGGAGTTCCAATAATTCTGGCGTCGCAGCAGGCACCGAACACAGGGGCGCCAAACGAACCTTCCCTCCCCCTGCCGACCGGCTGGTTTCACCTGGTAGGTCGAAAGCCGACCACACATCTTCTCGATACCCAGGCTGCTAACTCTGGGACATCGGACAACAAGCACTTATACTTAAACGTCCAATTTTCACGACGGTTGAGAATTCACTGTCGTAGGCGTATAGTATAATTTTTAAATAAACTCTTTACTGTGATATATTGAATGTTTTCTTAAAACAATGACGTCTTTGCAGAAAGTAGTGCGCTCACAAATCTGTTTGATACCGAAATTGGTTAAAATTTTCGCGGTTAGTGGCTAGTTCTGCTCGGAATTGCTGGAGTTTTATTTGCAGATGAGCAAGTGGCTATTATTATGCGGTATGGCATTATTCTGCCATTAATATCATGACAAACTAGTTCTGGAATTAGCCACCGGTTTTCTTAAATGAAATATATAACGTAAAGCTATACATTTTTCAATGAATTCAAAATTTGACGATAAAATTTACGTTACTCACAATTATCACATAATATCTTCTAACTATGGGTATTGCTATATAACAAAGTTAACATTTGCATTTCGTCAGTTTGTAAACAATGATTTCAGTGTAACTTGTACCATATTTCATGAAGGATTTTGCTAGAGATTCAATAAATGATTAATTACTATTATTCCACTTCAAAAACGTTTACAATAATTTGTTAATGCACCTATACAAGCACTTTTGTTAAAGCAAAAACCATTAAATTATTAAAGAAATTGAACCATTGTATATTTTATCAACGTTTACTATAACAGCATTACGTACCATAATACCCTTGTCGTCAAAGCAATTATAAGTATCCCGTAAAACACCTTAGAAGCTATATTTTACGCTCGTCGGAATATTAGAGAGATTGAGTATAAAAAGATTCTGCAGCTTTGAGAGGACTATACCTAGTAATTCTAAGCTGTCTGCCGTCACGAAATTGATGAATAATAAAATTGAACACTAAATTGATAATATAAACAAAGTCACGCCATTTTTACGAAATTTTCAGCTTTTCCGACAATGGTTTAGTTTTGCTTCGTGATGCGAGCAAGCAATAATAATATATATAATTGCGATTTTGCGTGACATACAGTTCGCAAACGTTAAGATAAATACCTATTTGGATTCGACTTCGACGCATTTATAATCGCGTAACATCGGATCATACGAAAAGTAAGGCTGTATGGAGTGATAGTCCCTAAAAGGTTGTTAAACTCCCTATCTTAAAATGCCGGGAGTTCGTATTGCTTCAGAAGGCTATGCATTATTGATCTAAAACACAAAATGTAAATTAAATTTATGAGAAACGAAATTTTTAAGTTTACTTTTCCAAATTTTCAAAAATGTTTACAACCTGAATACATTTATTAGAGTATGTAAAGTTGGTTTGAACATGTTTTTGTGGGAACACATCTAAGATGGGAACGTTTTTGAGCGCGGCTTGATTTTAGCATTATACTTAGATCAGCGATTCTAAGTATAATGTAAATAAGCAAAGAGCACAGAACGAAGATACGACTGTCTTTACCTTAATGCCCACGATGAGGCTTTAAAGCGAGCGCCTATATAATTAGAAAAACTAGAAATATTAAGTTTTTCGTTATAAAAGTTGTGGAAACTTAACATGAGAACCGTATGAGCAAATATTAGTTTAAACGAAAGGAACTAAAGGCAAAATAGTTGACATTTAATTGAAAACCCAGGTTAGGCTAAGGTTTTGATTTTGTATTACTCTTATAAATTTAATATAAATTAACTCTTAGGAATTAGGCGGTAGGCTTGTAAATTTTACACGGTAAGCCAAGAAGCAAACACTGACACCATCTGTATCAACCTAGTTGATTGAAATTGTAACCATTGAAAACGGGCGCTGTATTCGTTCATTTCTTCATATATTTGTAGGGGGACATAGGGCCAAAAGGCAATACATGATTTTTATATACATGAACCATAAAAATATTATATAAAAGCGTCTCATTTCTTTTTGAGATATCAACGCCAACTCTGTGTATCTAAGCATAAAAGGAAAAATCGAATTTCGCCAGTAATGTTCTGAATTAATCAAATATACCATTTGTGTAGCAAACTAGCTTGCGATATTGTTTTCACGTTTGTAAAGGTATGCATTAAACCTTCGGCGAATGCACAATACTACGCCACAACGTATTTTACACTATCTAACTGCTGGGGCCCGGACACACGGCAATATGAAGCACAGTAAATGTCGCAGATTCAGCATACAGCCTTGAACCCGACATCAAACGATTGCTATTGGAAATACTATTTATTTAGTAACATTTTGTCACGATCAAGATTAAGTCTTTACTGTGCAGTTGAGAAAATCATAACAGAAAATATTGAATTATACCACGTTTTAACAATAGAATTTTAAAAAGCAATTTTGCTACTAAAATATATAATGCTCACCTGCCGCTTGATAGGCTTGACGTAAAGCTACGATTAGGAACATAAGATAAAATTCACGTCGTTGTTGAGATTATTCCGTAATGAATATTTACATTTGTTCAAATGTATATATGGTTTTGTTGAAAGCTTCTGTGACCACCGTTGAGAACAAAAATACATTCAACTCCATTTCGGCAGTTTTATCACATAGTACGTCATGGTTTTTACAGTAGAATGACGGTTTTTGACAGGAGGTTGAAGGTTAGTTTCATATTCATATGCTAATGCTGAGCATTTATCATATATAAGTTTTCATATTTTTTAATTTGAAAACATATCTTAAAACGTGTCGTTAAACTTTAATTAGACAAATATAGCGAACATGTCTAACAAATACTGAATGCGGGAATCGCATTAAGATGCGTGAATAATAGTACAAAGTGTAAATACTTTGGCTGGCGTCGTGGTATTGTCGTCAAATGGTAATATTTCTATTGCATTTATTTCATACGGTCTGGCCCTGGTGATATACGATCGTGGCTTTAATCAACAGCATTTTGATCTGCTGATGTTTATAATAATCATTACAATTTTACGAGAACATTTTATAGCTTTGGTTGTTGTTGGTAGTAAAATACGTTTATTATAGGCATGAATGTTGCAAAAATACTATGAAGCGTCGTAAAACTGAGCTACACGCAATAGCGTGGATAGGCTACCTAGCTTAAGGAAGATTCTCAGCATGGATAAATCCGATGTCGTTTTCTATAAACGTGTAAAGCATAATTGAGTATTTCTACTTGTATTCAGTAGTTTTCTATAACATCTTATAACTTTGGTTGTGGGTAGTAAATACGTTTATTATAGGCATGAATGTTGCAAAAATACTATGAAGCGTCGTAAAACTGAGCTACACGCAATAGCGTGGATAGGCTACCTAGCTTAAGGAAGATCCTCAGCATGGATAAGCCCGAAGTCGTTTTCTATAAACGTGTAAAGCATAATTGAGTATTTCTACTTGTATTCAGTAGTTTTCTATAACATCTTATAACTTTGGTTGTGGGTAGTAAATACGTTTATTATAGGCATTAATGTTGCAAAATTCCTATGAAGCGTCGTAAAACTGAGCTACAAGCAATAGCGTGGATAGGCTACCTAGCTTAAGGAAGATTCTCAGCATGGATAAATCCGATGTCGTTTTCTATAAACGTGTAAAGCATAATTGAGTATTTCTACTTGTATTCAGTAGTTTTCTATAACATTTTATAGCTTTGGTTGTGGGTAGTAAATACGTTTATTATAGGCATGAATGTTGCAAAATTCCTATGAAGCGTCGTAAAACTGAGCTACAAGCAATAGCGTGGATAGGCTACCTAGCTTAAGGAAGATCCTCAGCATGGATAAGTCCGAAGTCGTTTTCTATAAACGTGTAACGCATAATTGAGTATTTCTACTTGTATTCAGTAGTTTCTATAACATCTTATAGCTTTGGTTGTGGGTAGTAAATACGTTTATTATAGGCATGAATGTTGCAAAAATACTATGAAGCGTCGTAAAACTGAGCTACAAGCAATAGCGTGGATAGGCTACCTAGCTTAAGGAAGATTCTCAGCATGGATAAATCCGATGTCGTTTTCTATAAACGTGTAAAGCATAGTTATTTTCTGTTGTATTAGTGTTTTCAATAACATTTTATAGCTTTGGCTGTGGGTAGAAAATACGTTTATTATAGGGATGGATGTAGAAAAATACTATGAAGCGTCGTAAAACTGAGCTACAAGCAATAGCGTGGATAGGCTACCTAGCTTAAGGAAGATCCTCAGCATGGACAAGCCCGATGTCGTTTTCTATAAGCGTGTAAAGCATATTTGAGTATATATACATGATTATAGACCATCAAATTTGAAGAAAAATATACTGTCCATTACCTTTGCAACTAATATCTGTTTAACTTTTTTATTTATTCATCAAATGTATGATGATGTTATTGGTCGGTTGAGATAGCAGCATCACTTCGGCTTTATATGATGGCAAGAACACAAGCCTTGGGCAAATATGAGACCGTACTAAAGTAAATTCTTTTTCATATGATGTACAGCGCTGTAATTTTTGAATTTTTTGATTCCAATTACCTGCCATAAATGAATGGTATTAAACCGCGCTGTGGTCATGCATTCACCGATCCATATAGCATCAAGATCAAGCAGGGTACTAATTAGATTTCAGACAATGGCAAAGAGTAATCGATACATACCAAATACTTCGTAATGTATATATGAAAATGACCACATGTTGCTTTTTAAGTAACATTGCCCTGATATGCCGTTCCCTAGTGGTACGGGAGATATTCTGCAAAAGAACGCATAAAATCATGCCATAAATATGGTCATAATTAAGCATTTTCTTTATGAATTAGTTTGCACTGCGACTGTCGTTTAAAAACTATTGCCGGCGCGATGAATGGAACCCCAATAATTTGCGCTAGAGGCTTTGGCGAACCACCGCCCATTACGGGGCTGTTGCTCATATCCTTACTGCTCCTCACAACGCGAGCGAATAACAACATGTATCCACACGCACGCTACCCGACAACACTTAGTTAAGCAGTAAGTTAGTATTGCATTAAGTTTGCCGTAGAGCCACTACATGCGGTGAGGGTTTCATATTGCATCAGGTATGAACAAAGTTAGATGCTTCACTCATTTATTATTTTATGTGTAAGGCGCATAAAGACATTCAACTATTTTATTTAAATTTTGAGCTCAAAATTTCATCGAATTTTATTGAAAATTTGTCTTTATTTTGCAGTTGAAAGATATGGCAATTGAAGACACTTCAAAATTTGAACTCCTCTTTTTGTTCGAAAAATTTCACGATCTTTTTTGCTGGTCCTGACTGGCTGAAACAATACCTTCATAAAAATTCGAACAGGTGTTCACATGTTGAAATCCACGAAAAGTGGAAAAAATTTCTTTCAAAATTTGATAAAGATTTTAGCTTAAATTTTGAGCAAAAAATTCACAGTTCGAACGCCCCTATATAGATTGTGCGCATCAGGCACACCAGTGATATTATAATAGGGCCACTACCAAAATCACATGAGCTGTGAAAACATGTGAAAAATTTGCATTTTAGTTTTCCAAACTGTTATTTACATTAGTATAAAAATATACCACGTATTTAAAATATTACAGCAAGTGTTTAAAAACCCTTTTCAGTGGCTTGACACTAAGTGAACTATAGTAATTATAATAATAATTATAGACATCATTTATATAGCCCCTTTTCGCTGAGGCGTTACAAAAGCGCTTACAACATGAAACAAATATACATTAATATACATTAAAATAACAAATATACATATACATAAATGAACGCTATCGGGGAAAGCAGAAGCATTTTTTGCCCCGTTTTTCAAATTAACAATATAACATTGAAGCGGTGATGTCAATATTAACGAGGAAATAAATAAATAGTATGCAATAACACAAGATTTCAATGCCATCCATAAAACGCAATCATCATGACTTTCTCACTAGTTTTAAAATCCATTTTCACGAATGCTGAGTCATGATTTGATGTGTTGTTAATTGGTTAATTAAATCTGTAGAACGTTAGTAAGACTGCTCAAGTAACGGTTTGAAAGTGTGATTGTAGGGAGTCGTTTGAGCGAAATATATAGAATGTTAGTAAGACTGCTGTAGTAACGATTTGAAACTGTTATAGGAGCTACTATCTATTGGCAGAGAGACGTTAAAGCTAAATCTATAGAATGTTAGTAAGAGTGCTCCAGTAACGGGCGGAAACTGTTATAGGATCAATTATCTGTTAGTAGGGAGACGTTTGAGGTATCCAGAAGGGATTAAAAAGCAATAGGAGCTATATGGAGGGACACTTAGCATAATCCCTCTAACATTTCTTTGGCCAACAGTATCCAACATCGACAAACGCAGTGTTATTTTCGATTAGCCCCAGTAGACGGAAATAATGTTTCTATACGTTCGTTTTACGACACATACTATGAAATCTACATGCACAAATGGAACGTTATGTTTCAGAAAAGTACTTTCATTGTGTTTCAAATTTCTGGATTACAATTGCTTTCGCGAATTTTTATGTTTAACATAGTTATTTAGTCCACACATTATATTTGATTATGAAATTATTTAATAAAGAGCGAATTTCATAGATATTGTCATGGAACGAAAGTTCTATATTTTTGCAGAAATTTTATCATTTTACTATTTTTCAATTTATTTACGTAATGCTCTATTCTATCAATACAGCTTGTGAACTAAATGTCTAAAGCTACATATAAGCTTACTGAACAAGAATTTCATTGTGTTCGACCCAGGTTGCCATCGACATAATTGTTCCTTGCAAATACATTTTTCGAAATTTATATTGGTACATAACGTCACAGTTTCGTCCATAGATTCTGCAAAATCTCTACTCAATAAAATAGTAAATGCGAGTAACGAAGAGCGTTTCATTTTGTCAAGGCAAAAATTTTATGTTAGAAAGGATTTTTCAGCCAAACCGTAACACAACCAATTGTTTACATACTAGAAACTAAAGAACAGCATTTATATATTGGTTTATTCCGTCAGTTAAGCTGTATCAGTAAGGAATGAAATCATTGGTCGTTGATTGTATGGATGATGTTTTGGTTTCAGTAGTTTAAAATCTAACCAGACTAAATATTTAACCAGTTTAAAACCAGACAAAGATGGACGGAATTAAATTAAATTAGCCGGCTGAAAACTATGCACATATCGGGCAGGTTGGTTATACTAAAACCAGAATCAATACTTTAGGTTTAAAACATAAACTGTGTGAAAGTAGAGAGGAACAAACGTACGCTAAACATCGTTCTGCAACGCTAAGCTTTGCGTAAAACTACAGCACGACATTATGTACTTTCAACACCTATGCTTGTTCTATCTGTGGTGAACGTGCCACTTCACGTGTATTTATATGTAACTTCACGCATATTTATTGCTTATACTTTATGGCGTCTATAGTCACGCATATTATGTGTGCAGATCACGAAATATATATGCAGAAATATATAGGTATATAATCCACGCACGTATATGTAAATCAGGAATTCGATGGGTTTTGCACCACCACCCCTCCCCCTTCTCATGAGGACAGAAAATAAATCGGCATGTATAGATTTCTAGTTTGATCGGTAGTTCTATATATATATATATAGTCATTGTCATCATCTAGGAATATATGACTTTGAAACAATCCAGATTCTATGGCTTCTAATGATCGTCGGCGGACCATGGCTTGACTTCTTCAACATTTGTATCATTCTAAGTTATTCCTTTTTTTTCATATAATCATAGCCTCTTTTGAGAAATATTGACTAATAGATCAACGAATACGTTTATATCGAACGCGGTGCTATCACCATTTGTAGTGGGTGGCAACGATTTTTATGTGAAGAAGACTATAGTTATCTGCATTCCATATTTCGTTCTTCAGGAACGAGAACCTAGCTCTTTGAAATTGATAAGCCATTGCCTAAGTTTCGAGCTCGCTATGACGGCATTAACGCCCGATGCAAACTTCGTTACGCTGACTTTACCAGTTACTAGTATGCGTATGTATAAACGATTTTGTTGTTTGTTTGTTTGACATTTTAATTTAAATTTATAAATGTGATTTGCTAATTCTCAGCAGTTCGTGGTTCTGAGCACAATTATGTCCATTATTACTGGGGTGAAGTATGTTATAGTGGCAGGGAACGTGTAGTTGCCCCCACACCCATAAGCTTAAAAGAGGCCCTTTAATGTAAAATAATATATTATATAAAATACTTCACAACAACGAAGATATTGACACCTACATGCTCGGGTAATTGTCGATTTGGTTCAATTTTGAGATACGCAACATTGATTTTAGTAGATCATAAAACACATTCATCCTTCAAAACATTGTCACCAGAATTGTTAATCAAACTGCTGAGATCGAGTAGTGACATATTTGAAACTATATATATTATTATATTCAGTGGTGTATTAGATGTATTTTTGTCAGAGAGTGAGCCGGAATTACACTTTTTGCTAAAGATAATTATTAAACCAGCTTAGTATTTGACTTATAACAATGCGAGAATATGTAAGTACTGTGATTAAAATGTCCATACATAATGCATATATATAGTACATATAGGTAGTAGCTGAAACGGAAATTAATCATATTGTTGGATGGATACTAATATTGTTATTTATAACTATGATAACTATTGACGCAATGGTTCCATATATCAACATTAATAGTATATAATATTGCTTTATTGCAATAAACTATAAGAGTTCCGTTTATTGTTGTTCGAATATATGCCTTTAAGCGGTTTGTTCGAATATGAAATTCACAGTTATTACCTTGTGGGCTCACCATGTGCCACGCAAAATACACTACTGTAGACATCAGCACTCGACACGGCTATGTACAAATCGCGGATGACCTTATTTAAGCAATAAATATTCAACCGCAAGCGATATAGACATTTTAATTTTTGATCAATTTATTGGTCGAAATTAATATTGAATCCCGCTGGCTGACAGAAGCAGCAGCAGTTCGGGTAACTAGGAGCAAGTTGTTTTTGCCATATAGTATGACACTTCTAAAAAGCAGACAAACAACAACAACAACATACAATTTGCTTAATACTAGTAAATGTCAGCGCATACTCGGAATGGGGTTATGGAATTATATATATTGTTTATTAAAAGTCTTTGGCAAATGAACTAAATGAACATAAGACATACATATCATAGGCAAAGAAGCAGCAGTTCGGGTAACTAGGAGCAAGTTATTTTTGCCATATAGTATGATACCTCTAAAAAGCAGACAAACAACAATAACATACAACTTGCTTAATACTAGTAAATGTCAGCGTATACTCGGAATGGGCTATGGAATTATTTATATTGGTTATTAAAAGTATTTGCCAAATTAACTAAATGAACGTAAGACATAAATATAATATATATATAACATAATGCTAATTTCGATAACTGTAACATACCGGCCGATTAATATAATATCTGTTTTGCGATACGCTAAATTGTTTTCACCTTATACAAATAGAAAAAATATATAAGTATGCCGTTTACGCATGTAAAGTGTTTCTAAACGTTTTATCGAGTTATTCTAATGTAGGGAACCTCTAGTCCCAATTTTGTGGGACATAAATCGATACATATATCATTAGGGATGTCTTCTTATCGATATTCAAAAATCTTTTTTGTCTTGCATGTACGCTCAGTAAATTCACACACCTACATACAGCTTAAGAGGCAAAGTTATAATCATAGTTGAATTATACGAAACGCCGTAGTGACAATACGGAAACCGTTAATATAAATTTATACATTAAATTCTACTATTTTTGTAATTCTAAACATATTTTCAAAGCTCTTGCA
Organism: Trileptium ribeirensis; assembly: GCA_030248225.1. Classification (NCBI taxonomy): domain Eukaryota; kingdom Metazoa; phylum Nematoda; class Enoplea; order Enoplida; family Thoracostomopsidae; genus Trileptium; species Trileptium ribeirensis. Next base: position 6,217 of record JASANE010020686.1, on the reverse strand, counting down.
ATTCAAATAGAAATGAACTAAGGATTGAAATATTTACAAACTATGGAATAAAAACTGCTTCTTACTTAATTAGGTTTAGCGTCCAAAACGGCAATTTTGGTTTTGTTGATATTTCACAAATACCGCAATTAGTTCAATGGCAGCCGCAGGAGCCATCTGAGTAACCATTTATGAAGTGGTAAGGACGATAAGCATACATGGGCGAGCTCTGAAGTCCACAGGGAAGGATAACTTCGAGATAGGGGCCGTGAAAGGTTGCCGGGCGAATAAATTTTTCAAAATTTCTGGGACTAAAAATTGGTCGAAATTTTTCCTCAATGTTTGCCAATTTTTTTGCCGATTTGCAGCAATTTAATGTCGCCCAATTTTGGCCCTCGCCCCCTCCCGATTTTTGGGTATCTGTAACAAAATCTTCGGCGCCTGTTGGGTGCGGGGGGGAGGGGGTTGATGGGAGCGGCGAGTACTGCTCAGGGGATATCAGGCTACCTCCCAGGTTGGTCGGGCACTCGTCGAGGTTATGTCAGCACCCCAAGGAGATAAATACCCTTTTCCCCACCTCATATCAGCATGAATGATGATAAGGTTAGCAGAGTAGTCAAATCGGTTTTAAAAACGTGTTGCTTTTATGAGACGGTGTGAGCTGTTACTATTGCTGATTTTATGTAGTAGACGTTATTTCCGAATAACGTGGAACGGCAGCATCCGATACATATTAATTACGTCGAAAAGTTGTCACGCAATTTCGTTCATGTCTACTTGGTTAGGATACGCTGTTTTCCCATACAACGTGAATATCGATTAATATAAATGTTCTAAAACGTACCTTTGACCGCGCCGGATCGTAAAAAACACAATACACGTGTAATATTTAAAGAGATTTAATGAGATTTAATTAATTTTGTACTGAAAAATGATCCAGGAAATTTTTGCGATCTATAACTAAAAATAAGTCACACGCATTATAAGTATTTTTGTATGCTGTGTAACTTCTGTTAATTTCTGAAACTCAAAACATAACTATGTTTTAGGTATAGTACTGCCCATTTCGTTAATTGTTTATTTATTTAGACAGCCAAACTAGTATTGGGACCACAACAACAGAGATACTATAATACATTATACAATAATAGGATATAACAACTATAAATTTCAAGCTTAACAAGGTTAGGGGCCGCCGATTACCGATCTATATCCCCAACCTAAGGTAACTACTTAAAATAACATCAAAGAGACGACTTTTAAAGATAGTTAGGGTCGGAGCAGCCACAGCTAAACACTGGTATGCTGTTCCAAGGCTATACAACTCTCTGATAAAACAGTACTTTCTTGAGTCTAAACAAGTTCTTTGAATAGTCTAAATAGTTTGTATTTATTTAATCGTGTATAGGAAATTTAACTATAAGTGAAAAAGTAGCTGAAGCTATGAGCAACTGCACCATGAAATGTTTTAGACATCATAATCAAATCACGCTTAACTTTCTACGCTCCAGGGTTCGATGAATAAGTCGCGTCAGCAATTCGGCATAAGACAAATTTTAATACTAGACATACGTATAGTAAACACATCCTGCACTCTCTCAATGCTATCAATTTCATTTATAAAATGTGGATTCCACACTTCAGAGCAATATACCAAGTCAGGCCTAATATATGTGAAGAAAATACGTATCATAAGATTGATGTCTTTACATTTAAAGATTCGAAAGACAAACGGACCAGTTGCAAGACTTTACAACTTTGTTAATGGAAAATTATTAATTGTACATCCAAAAACACTTAATAGTGCATCCAAAATAAAATATTTTAATGCATCTATACTCTTAATAATACATCCAAAATTGTAAGTGAAACATTCAGACAGATTGGTAGTACATTTAAAAATTGACAAATTTGTCCGTCATTTGTGGTACACAGCTGTATTTCTAGCGAAATAGTTCTGTATCCCATATCATATATATGTAATTTGAGGTCACAGTCAAGTCATAGCGTTTCTCAACGTTTGTTACTCTCACGCTGACAAGAGATAATAAATTCATTGTTCGCCAAAATTCTCACTGTTATCCGCCACATTTAATTCAAGTTCATTCGACTTTTCTTCGACGTTCAACTGTTCTCAATTCTGTTACCTATATTTCGTATTTATCAATATGCCAAAGCACACAATCGGGTGGGAGCTTTTAAGAGACTTCAGTACGCATTCCGCGGCACAGGAATTTATAGCTACCCAGAATGTTCGTTGTCACATGGATAAAAGACTACCCGCCTCCCGAAAAATGACTTTTGTTTGCAAGAATAGTAAGCTATTTTCCTGCAATTTTAAACTCTGCTTGGAAATTCCGAATGATGGATCGAAGTTTGTGGTGTATCAGGCTGGGACGCACGATCATGGTAATAAAACGCAAGGAATGACGCCGGATGCTAAAAGCAAAGTTGAAGAAGGTCTCGCGATTGGGATGACAGCCACACAAATTAAACGTTCATTGGCACTGTCTGGATTGGATATTCCCCAGGACAGGCAGCTGTATAACCGAATGACATATTGTAAGCGGGTTAAATATGGTGACAGTGCTTTGAGCACAGCAGTATTCCGGGAATGGTGCGCTGAGAGGCAGTTTTCTATGGATCTCGACGACCACAAGGCGTTTATTCCACTGTACGATGCTTCCGTGTCTACCCTTTTCACATATGTTACAACGAAAAACCTTACGAAGTTACTTACTGAAACAGATCTGTTGCAAATTGACGCAACTTATAAATTAAACTGGGAATGCTACCCCGTTATTGTTGTTGGTACTTCTGACATCAACGGCGGGTTTCACGCAGCAGGAATTGCTCTTATTTGGAGCGACGAAAATTGTGAGGCGTTCGAAAAAATATTTCAAGCCTGCAAAATGGCCGCATCACTTACAGGTTGCGACTATAACCCGACTCGGATCTTGGCTGATGGGGTTTCGTCGCTGTCTGAAGCAATGTCTAATATTGTTCCGGCCGCTAAGCGGCTGATGTGTTGGGCTCATATGAAACGCCGGGCTCGCGACCGCAAATCTCTTTTAGGCACCAATTGGAAAGAGATTTGGCCTATCGTAGAATACGACCTGGATTATCTGCAATGCTGCCCGTATACGCATATTTTTGACGTTGCAAAACGTCTGTTTCTGGCAAAACTTTCTACATTTAACGTCGAATTTGCGGAATATTTTGGTCAAACTTGGATTGAAAGCAATTTAAAAAAAACTGGTATGAGGGAGCGGCAACGCTTTGCCCATCTACAAACAATGGCTTGGAGCGATTTAATCGTCTCATTAAAGACAACTATACGTTTCACAAGCGCTGTCGATTACCCGAATTTCTTCATATACTTCAGACAATTGTAGTAGACCAAAGCAAAGAATGTATCGAGTTCGCTAAATACCCAAAGCCTGATTTGCCTACAGAAACAGCAGCCTTTCAGTGGGCCAAAACGGAACCTTTCGTCCAGCAATTTGTCGCGCCGAACGGAGACAGACCTTACACCGTGCAGGGATCAAAATCATCTATGTCCTTGGAACGATATCAACTAATTCACCACAGCCCACAATATATAGTTTCTTGGGATGAGTACGTCAGCTTTATGGATTCTTGGCACGTTGTTCACAACCATTATGGGTTCTTTTTATGTAACTGTCGTGTTGGGCTCAAAAACAAAATATGTAAGCATAGTGTTGGAATTCAAATTTTATTTCACAATTACAAAGTGTGCGAAGCGGCTGAATCTTTGCCTATCGGACAGCGAAGGAGTCGTGGTCGCCCAAAGAAACTGGGAAACGCGTACAACAGGAACTGACATCACAAAGGTAACTACCTATTTACATACAATCATACATGTATACCACGTTATATATTTCTTTTTAACGCAGGCATGAGGCAAGTTTGGATGCACTATTAAGACTACTAAATTTAAATATCGGGCGGTCTGTAAATTTATTTTGGATGTACTATTAAGCAATTTTGGATGTAACATTAATTCCTTTCCTTTGTTAATATGTGCAGACAATTTAAAATTTTTTAAAAATAAGACAACTATATCATTAAAATTCTGAACTGACAGAATTTTCTGATGATTAATGAAATATTATGCAACAGGATTCATATTTACTTACATTAAGTCTGGCATATTTAGAGATAGCAATTTTCAGCTGACCATTGTTGGATCAGGTAGCAATAGAACTAATATTTTCTTGAAGAAATGTCGTATATGTTACGTTACTAAATGGAAAGTACAGCTTAGATTCACCAGCAAGTAATTTTAGGGTTGAATATTGAACATTATGAATTTATATATTACAAAGAACATAGGTCCAAGAATATTATCTTGCGGAATACCTCATAGTACTGTAGTAGTTTGCAACCGAGTATTGTTAATTTCTATAATTTTACTACGTTGTGAGAGTTAGTCATGAAATCAACTCAATAAATTTTCACTAATACCAATGTGTGAAAGACACTCAACCAATTTCACATGCGATACGCTATCAAAAACCTTAGCTATGTCCAAGAAAACTACATTAATAAAATAGCCATCATCAATAAATTATGTCTAATCATTGACACAATCAAGCAGTTTTGTTTTTTATGGAACGTTTGCTTATAAATCCGTGCTGATAATCAACCAGTATTTCGTTAAAACGGATATGATCAATAACGTTATGACATGATCTTTAACAGCTTGCTACAAACACAAAGAACAGCTATAATTTTCAACGCTAGATTTGGGACCTTTCTTATGTATGGACAATATATTTGATAATTTTCAATGATCAGATAATTTACCAAGTGTCAGAGAAAACTTGAAAATGGGGACATAACCGCTTTAAATGAAATTGTGGGGGTTCCTTCAGGACCACGATTCTTTTTTATTTGTCATTAACGCCAAACGATGGAAAATAATTTCTCTGATATATTTATATCAGAGCCATAGGTATCTATTACGGAGTATGGAGCCTTCATATGACCGTCATCTTGAACGAAGTTCGATATAAAACAATAATTGTTAAATGATTCGGCTTTTTCTTTATTATGATGGATTAGCATTGAGGCGGCAGAAAGCAAGATACATACCGTTTTTGCTGCAAATTTACTGCAGCAAGTCGATATAAAACAATAACTGTTAAATGATTCGGCTTTTTCTATATTATCCTGGATTAGTATTGAGGCATCAGAAAGCAAGATATATACCGTTTTTGTTGAAAATTTACTGCAAAGTTAGAACGAAGTTCGATATAAAACAACAACTGTCAAATGATTCGGCTTTTTCTTTTCTTTCCTCAATTAGTATTGAGGCATCAGAAAGCAAGATACATACCGTTTTTGTTGCAAATTTACTGCAAAGTTAAAACGAAGTACGATATAAAACAATAACTGTTAAATGATTCGGCTTTTTCTTTATTATTCTGGATTAGCATTGAGGCGTCAGAGAGCAAGATACATAGCGTTTTTGTTGCAAATTTACTGCAAAGTTAGAACGTTAAGTTTACAATTTCGCAAGTTTTATTTTGTAAAAGCTAAAATACAGCTAAGTTTCTGCCACGTTTACCATGTTCTCGTCCAAGAACCTGTCAGTTCTCATTTATACCCGCCAGTTTAATTTTCAATAAATTCTGCATAAAGTTCCGCGTTAACTTGTTATTGGGTTAATGCTTTTTTCTTCAGTAGCTTTATGTACAACACATCTAAAGCACGACATTACCATTGTGATGCCCAGTTCGGCGACCGTAAACATCGTGTTTGACGACCTAAAAGATTGACCCACGACCATAGTTGTTGACAAATTATTTTCTTGATGGATCATCAATCGTTGTGTAAGATTAAGGAAGTTCCAAACAACAGATAACAAGGATTTCATGCTAATATTAAGCTCTCGAAACAAGCTTGCACATGAAAAAACGTTTCTCACAAGCACAGATCGGCGGTGTCACTGTTCATTGTTGTTTGCAATATAAATAACGTAGTAAAGCGGGTAAGCCAGAGCAATCTAAAGCATGGACGTGTAAGAATTTCAAGAGGGTTAAAATTTGGTTATATCAACAGCTAAATGAGCGTAACAGTTGTTCTACATCGCAGTAGCAGCCGGGAGGAGGGGGGTCGAGTTGGAACAGGGACGCTGAAGTCTATTATCCCCTCTCATCGTAGCTGCGGGTCAAAACATATCACAGCTACATCAATGGCGATACCTAGGTGG
>JASANE010020685.1:0-11362 GCA_030248225.1 Trileptium ribeirensis | reverse complement strand
TTTTTTGCTGCTGCTATTCGTTCAGTTACGTATTGCTACCGTTCCCTAAATACTATACTTGTCCTAACTCGGGTAAGCGATCGGCCCATGATTTAGATTTCTCTGCCATTCCCGTGTTTCATCGCGACAGATGCACAGCACACCGTGCTCTCTACGAAAACGATTATTCCTTACCGTTCCCTAAATACTGTACTAGTCCCAGCTCGGCTGGGCGATCGGACCACGATTTTGCTTTCTCTGCCATTTCCGTGTTCCTTCGCAACGGATGCACACCGTGCTCTCGTCGAAAACGATTATTCCTTACCGTTCCCTAAATACTGTACTTGTCCCAGCTCGGCTAGGCGATCGGCCCACGATTGAGCTTTCCCTGCAAGTTCTGTGTTCCATCGCAGATGCACACCGTGCTCTCGTCGAAATCGATTATTCCTTACCGTTCCCTAACTATTGTACTTGTCCCAGCTTGGCTAGGCGATCGGCCCACGATTAAGCTTTCCCTGCAAGTTCTGTGTTCCATCGCAGATGCACACCGTGCTCTCGTCGAAATCGATTATTCCTTACCGTTCCCTAAATACTGTACTTGTCCCAGCTCGGCTAGGCGATCGGCCCACGATTGAGCTTTCCCTGCAAGTTATGTGTTCCATCGCAGATGCACACCGTGCTCTCGTCGAAAACGATTATTCCTTACCGTTCCCTAAATATTGTACTAGACCTACGTCGGCTAGGCGAGCGGGACACGATTTTGCTTTCTCTGTCATTTCTGTGTTCCATCGCAGATGCACACCGTGCTCTCGTCGAAAACGATTATTCCTTACCGTTCCCTAAATACTGTACTTGTCCCAGCTCGGCAAGGCGATCGGCCCACGATTGAACTTTCTCTGCAAGTTCTGTGTTCCATCGCAGATGCACACCGTGCTCTCGTCGAAAACGATTATTCCTTACCGTTCCCTAAATACTGTACTTGTCCCAGCTCGGCTAGGCGATCGGCCCACGATTGAGCTTTCCCTGCAAGTTATGTGTTCCATCGCAGATGCACACCGTGCTCTCGTCGAAAACGATTATTCCTTACCGTTCCCTAAATACTGTACTTGTCCCAGCTCGGCTAGGCGATCGGCCCACGATTGAACTTTCTCTGCAAGTTCTGTGTTCGTTTTTTGTTCTCTTTGTTTGTCCATCGGGGGGGTCTCCGTCCTTGCTGCCAGCTCGAGGCAGGCGATCGGCCCACGATAAGCGGGCCCAGCAAGTCTCTGTTCCATCGCAGATGCACACCGTGCTCTCGTCGAAAACGATTATTCCTTACCGTTCCCTAAATACTGTACTAGTGCCAGCTCTGCTGGGCGATCGGACCACGATTTTGCTTTCTCTGCAAGTTCTGTGTTCCATCCAGATGCGCACACCGTGCTCTCGTCGAGAGCGATGATTCCTTACCGTTCCCTAACGTGTACTTGTCCCAGTGTTGCCCACCGTGCGATGTAGTTCGCAAGTGTGTTCGATCCGCGGCGGCACCCTGTTTTTCTTCGAAATGATTAATCCTTACCGTTCACTAAATACTGTGCTTGTTCCAGCTCGGCTAGCCGATCGGCCCACGATTGAGCTTTCTCTGCAAGTTCTGTGTTCCATCGCAGATGCACACCGTGCTCTCGTCGAAAACGATTATTCCTTACCGTTCCCTAAATACTGTACTTGTCCCAGCTCGGCTAGGCGATCGGCCCACGATTTTGCTTTCTCTGTCATTCGCAAGTTATGTGTGTTCATCGCAGATGCACACCGTGTTGTCGAATCGATTATTCCTTACCGTCCTAAATATCTGCACTGCTTCAGCTCGGCTAGGCGATCGGCCCACGATTGAGCTTTCTCTGGAAGTTCTGTGTTCCATCGCGGATGCAGACCGCGCTCTCGTCGAAAACGATTATTCCTTATCGTTCCCTAAATACAGTACTCTCGCTGCGGCGCCTTTCGCTTTCTCTGCTTTCCGTGGGCCTTCGCCGCGCCCTGCTTTCCAACGTTTTCCTCCCGTTTCCTAATCTGTTTGTCCGCTGGCTGTCTCGGCCCATTTGCTTTCTCTGCCTTTCCTGTCTTTCGCCGGATGCCCCGTGTTCTCGTCATTTTTCTTGCCGTTCATGTCCCAGCTCGGTTAGGCAATAGGCCCACGATTGTGGTTTCTCTGCCATTTCCATGTTCCATCGCGACAGATGCACAGCACACCGTGCCCTCGACGAAAACGATTATTCCTTACCGTTCCCTAAATACTGTACTTGCCCCAGCTTGGCTATACGATCGGCCCAGATTTTGCTTTCTCTGCCATTTCCTTGTTCCTTCGCAACGGATGCACACCGTGCTCTCGTTGAAAACGATTATTGCTTACTGTTCCCTAAATACTGTACTTGTCCCAGCTCGGCTAGGCGATGGGCCCACGATTGTGCTTTCTCTGCAAGTTCTGTGTTCCATCGCAACAGATGCACACCATGCTCTCGACGAAAACGATTATTCCTTACCGTTCCCTAAATACTGTACTAGTGCCAGCTCGGCTGGGCGATCGGACCACGATTTTGCTTTCTCTGCCATTCCCGTGTTTCATCGCGACAGATGCACAGCACACCGTGCTCTCGACGAAAACGATTATTCCTTACCGTTCCCTAAATACCGTACTAGAACCAGCTCGGTTAGGCGAGCGGCCCACGATTTCGCTTTCTCTGCCATTTCCGTGGGCCTTCGCAACGAACGCACACCATGCTTTCGACGAAAACGATTATTCCTTACCGTTTCCTAAATACTGTACTTGTCCCAGCTAGGCTGTACGATCGGCCCACGATTGTGCTTTCTCTGCAAGTTCCGTGTTCCATCGCAACGGATGTACACCGTGCTCTCGACGAAAACGATTATGTGCGTCAAGGCAGTCTTTTTGAAATTTGAAATGAGCTGAAATTCATTATATTCTAATTAAATAAAAACACAATCAACAACAGTATAAGGAATATTTTTAAACGGCATTCACACAATTTGCTTTAACAGTAGACATGCGTCTGTAATTTCGGTATTGTTGTAATTGATCTAAAACACTAGATGCTATGCTGTGACCGTTGGGTTGAAACTGGCAGATTTGCTTTAACAGTAAACATGCGTCTGTAATTTCGGTATTGTTGTAATTGATCTAAAACACTAGATGCTATGCTGTGACCGTTGGGTCGAAACTGGCAGATTTGCTTTAACAGTAGACATGCGTCTGTAATTTCGGTATTGTTGTAATTGATCTAAAACACTAGATGCTATGCTGTGACCGTTGGGGTTCGAACCTGGCATATTTGCTTTAACAGTAGACATGCGTCTGTAATTTCGGTATTGTTTTAATTGATCTAAAACACTAGATGCTATGCTGTGACCGTTGGGTCGAAATGGACACTTCTTGCTTTAACAGTAGACATGCGTCTGTAATTTCGGTATTGTTGTAATTGATCTAAAACACTAGATGCTATGCTGTGACCGTTGGGTCGAAACTGGCAGGTTAATTTAAAAAAATAAAGAGCTGGAACTAGTTAAGTAATTCGTGTACAAAATACACAATTTTTGATATTTCAAATAGCGCGGTGGTGAAAGATAGATTTTGAATTGATCTCTTGATCAAATAACCCCATTAGTAGGATATTATCGCTGGCTTCTAGCAATGTGATTAAGATCTTGCTTTGGCCAGTTTGGTATACGTAATTATGGTATTTTATAAAAAACTTCAAACTAAAGCTACAGCAGCGGGCGTATTAATGTTTGATGTAACGTAGAGTTTACAACCAACGGTTAATATATATGCTTCTTTTATATTTCTAATTTTCGGATGTGTTACAGCAAAATAAACGGAATTGTAGATCATTTCAAATTTCAAGCAGATTTTACGCGAACAACAATTTTTGCGTCGTTTGTAAAAACGTAGTCTCGTTGCAATTTGAAATGAACAGAGATCCATTTTAATTAAAATCTCCTGTAAATCACAATTTAAGAATAATTTTTACTTTAGTTGAGTCACAAGTTTTTTGTCACATCCGCCAGGCTCTACTGACATTGTTTTCACGCTTTGTCAGATTTTGCATTATATGTTCACTTGCACTGCACAGACCAACTGCGATCACTGGGAAGAAATTAACAAAAGCACTTCGCATACCGTTCAAAAATGGCATGGGGCCAGCAAACGCCTAGAATTTGTCCGACCATATTTAAGGCGAAACATATGGTACCCCGCTAAGATGCCATCGAAAATTATATTACTAACTTTACGAGTGTTTAAAACTATATTTAACTTAGATGTATATCGAATTCGGTATATATATGATTCTTGACTCGGAACATAACTACATTTACAATGTTTGCCTTTGTAAATAGAATATGTGACAATTAAGCTGGCCAATATAACCTTTAGGGGTGGAAATGAAATGCATGCTATGCCGTTCTAGATATGCTAAGCCTAAGCTTTAGTGTTAACCTAAGCTAAGGTTTCTATATGAGCCATGTAATAAGCCTAAGCCTAAGTCTGCCGCCCCCAGAACCCCCGCTCTAAGTTGTTTTTTTTCCTTATAACGTCCGGCCCCTAAAAGTGACATGACCCATTAAGATGATGACAATATCTTTAGGAGTTTCGGTCTTTTAATTCCTTGAGGGAGTCGGTATAAAATTGATATTTTGCCATTTAGCTCATAATTAGCTAGGAATGCTTGTAATTCTTTTATCATAATTGAATATTATGAATATTAGTAAGTTACAATCATCTCAATTTCATACATAAAGTATATACTAAGTATGGTAAATGTGATATATATATATAAAAGTATTTTATGTAATGCAAGCGAAGCAAAATCACCTCTAAACACCAATAAACTATGTATTCGTCTGCAGCATGTCACTAATAACTACTATAGTCGGAACATGGATACGTGACTGATAAGAATGCTATGAGCAATAAGTGTAGTCAGGCCATGTGGTGTCTATATATTGATTTGTAACAAAATGTTTTTTTGCCTGCTTTCTAACAATCTCTCTAAACAACCGACGGTAACGATCTTACTCAAAAGAGCATTCTGAGGATAAATACTGTTATGATAATCTCCCAAAACAACCGACGCTAACGTTGTGACTCAAAAGAGCATTCCGAGGATAAATACTGTTGTGATACTCTCCCAAAACAACCGACGGTAACGATGTGACTCAAAGGAGTATTCCGAGGATAAATACTGTTGTGATATTCTCCCAAAACAAACGACGGTAACGATGTGACCCAAAAGAGCATTCCGAGGATAAATACTGTTGTGATACTCTCCCAAAACAACCGACGGTAACGATGTGACTCTAAGGAGCATTCCGAGGATAAATACTGTTGTGATACTTTCCCAAAACAAGCGACGCTAACGATGTGACTCAAAAGAGCATTCCGAGGATAAATACTGTTGTGATATTCTCCCAAAATAACCGACGCTAACGATGTGACTCAAAACAGCATTCCGAGGATAAATACTGTTGTGATAATCTCCCAAAACAACCGACGGTAACGATGTGACTCTAAGGAGTATTCCGAGGATAAATACTGATTGTGATATTCTCCCAAAACAAACGACGGTATCGATGTGACCCAAAAGAGCATTCCGAGGATAAATACTGTTGTGATACTCTCCCAAAACACCCGACGGTAACCGATGCGACTCAAAGGAGTATTCCGAGGATAAATATTGTTGTGATTTTCTCCAAAAACAACCGACGGTAACGATGTGACTCTAAGGAGCATTCCGAGGATAAATACTGTTGCGATATTCTCCCAAAACAAACGACGGTAACGATGTGACCCAAAAGAGCATTCCGAGGATAAATACTGTTGTGATATTCTCCCAAAACAACCGACGGTAACGATGTGACTCTAAGGAGCATTCCGAGGATAAATACTGTTGTGATACTTTCCCAAAACAAGCGACGCTAACGATGTGACTCAAAAGAGCATTCCGAGTATAAATACTGTTTTGATATTCTCCCAAACAACCCGACGGTAACTATGTGAAACAACGGATTATTCCGAGGATAAATACTGTTGTGATATTCTCCCAAAACAAACGACGGTAACGATGTGACCCAAAAGAGCATTCCGAGGATAAATACTGTTGTGATACTCTCCCAAAACAACCGACGGTAACGATGTGACTCTAAGGAGCATTCCGAGGATAAATACTGTTGTGATACTTTCCCAAAACAAGCGACGCTAACGATGTGACTCAAAAGAGCATTCCGAGGATAAATACTGTTGTGATATTCTCCCAAAATAACCGACGCTAACGATGTGACTCAAAACAGCATTCCGAGGATAAATACTGTTGTGATACTCTCCCAAAACAACCGACGGTAACGATGTGACTCAAAGGAGTATTCCGAGGATAAATACTGTTGTGATATTCTCCCAAAACAAACGACGGTAACGATGTGACCCAAAAGAGCATTCCGAGGATAAATACTGTTGTGATACTCTCCCAAAACAACCGACGGTAACGATGTGACTCAAAGGAGTATTCCGAGGATAAATACTGTTGTGATATTCTCCCAAAACAACCGACGGTAACGATGTGACTCTAAGGAGCATTCCGAGGATAAATACTGTTGTGATATTCTCCCAAAACAAACGACGGTAACGATGTGACCCAAAAGAGCATTCCGAGGATAAATACTGTTGTGATATTCTCCCAAAACAACCGACGGTAACGATGTGACTCTAAGGAGCATTCCGAGGATAAATACTGTTGTGATACTTTCCCAAAACAAGCGACGCTAACGATGTGACTCAAAAGAGCATTCCGAGGATAAATACTGTTGTGATATTCTCCCAAAACAACCGACGGTAACGATGTGACTCTAAGGAGCATTCCGAGGATAAATACTGTTGTGATATTCTCCCAAAACAAACGACGGTAACGATGTGACCCAAAAGAGCATTCCGAGGATAAATACTGTTGTGATACTCTCCCAAAACAACCGACGGTAACGATGTGACTCTAAGGAGCATTCCGAGGATAAATACTGTTGTGATACTTTCCCAAAACAAGCGACGCTAACGATGTGACTCAAAAGAGCATTCCGAGGATAAATACTGTTGTGATATTCTCCCAAAATAACCGACGCTAACGTTGTGACTCAAAAGAGCATTCCGAGGATAAATACTGTTGTGATACTCTCCCAAAACAACCGACGGTAACGATGTGACTCAAAGGAGTATTCCGAGGATAAATACTGTTGTGATATTCTCCCAAAACAAACGACGGTAACGATGTGACCCAAAAGAGCATTCCGAGGATAAATACTGTTGTGATACTCTCCCAAAACAACCGACGGTAACGATGTGACTCTAAGGAGCATTCCGAGGATAAATACTGTTGTGATACTTTCCCAAAACAAGCGACGCTAACGATGTGACTCAAAAGAGCATTCCGAGGATAAATACTGTTGTGATATTCTCCCAAAATAACCGACGCTAACGATGTGACTCAAAACAGCATTCCGAGGATAAATACTGTTGTGATACTTTCCCAAAACAAGCGACGCTAACGATGTGACTCAAAAGAGCATTCCGAGGATAAATACTGTTGTGATATTCTCCCAAAACAACCGACGGTAACGATGTGACTCTAAGGAGCATTCCGAGGATAAATACTGTTGTGATATTCTCCCAAAACAAACGACGGTAACGATGTGACCCAAAAGAGCATTCCGAGGATAAATACTGTTGTGATACTCTCCCAAAACAACTGACGGTAACGATGTGACTCAAAAGGGCATTCCGAGGATAAATGCTGTTGCGATACTCTTATAAAATGTTTCTATTTAAAAGACAATGTTCCCTGTACGCATGAATTTTCAGGCAGTGTAGCTTGTTCATACATTTTTGTTTTCTGGTGATTTACGTTCGGTTGTAATTGAACTTAATAATGCGCTTCTTTTATAATGTAATTTCCACTGTGTTACGTTCATTAAGAGAATAAATTCGAATCTAAATTTTGAAAAATTCATCCTTCTTTATACTAATTAATGTGTATTTGGCACAGTCTTGAGCAGACTTTTACAACCTATTTCTTTTTCAACCATTAAAACGGCACGAGCGAAGCTATCGGTGATTTCACTGAGAGAGCTTGAGGGAAAGAACGTGAAAATTTTTTTGCCTCTCGGTGTCACTCCTAAAGTATCATCAGATATATGGATTTCAGAAAAATATTTTTTTCGGTTGGGACGATATGCCTTTAGTTGAACGATACGATCGCCGACAAGATCTTCCTGGTCAAAATGGCCAAAAGCTGGTTTTTAAGGGTTCTTTGCTAAATCTAGCAATGCAGATACCTACGTTTCGCAGCCCATATCTTGCGCAAAGGCGTCGCGACTAAAAACGATCTCACCCATCACTCTCGGAATAAGCTGATCCAGTTGGCGAACAGTATTTTGTGTCCAGGATCACCCCCGGTGCTCCCATTATTCCAAATATTGTTCATTGAGCTTTTGCCAGGGATATCGATTTTTCAACCGTCGGCATATTATTGTGTTCTTGTGACTTCAATCGAGTTTATTTAAGGTCATAAATGATGCTGAATACGATGGGTGTATAATCTAAAGTCTAACTTAACCATATCACATCTTTTCGGGTTTATAGTATTTTATAGTCCACGAACCCGATTTCCAGAATGCAGTTTGTTTCATTTGGTTCGTTGTGAATTGCGTGCAGGGAATCAAAAATGCTCTACAAACTGGTTTTTCGGCACTGAATATTATGGTTCGGTAATCTGGATCATGAATTGGTTATCTAAAGTCCAACAAATATCCATGTAATTTTTCAGTGCTTTTCAATGGGCTTAAGGTAAATGAAACCTTTTCTAGGATATATTGTATCCGCAGTACACTCAAAATACTTTCCATGACATTTAAGAGCAGTTTGTTTCATTTTTTCACCAACAGATATTCTATTAAAATTCAAAGAATTATTCCTTGAAATTTGAAAGATATTTCATATAAAGATAACTCCTCAAAAGATCATTCTTTGAAATTTTAGTATTAGTCCTTCAGTTTTAAAATGATACTTTGCGGTTCAAGAATCTAAGAAACTTCTTTTAAATTTCATGAAAATGGATACTGAGTGTATTTTGGTTATATTTTCCGTACTGAGCATGAAAGATTGATCTATAACGTTTTAAGTACGCTGAATACGTTGGATAGGTAATCTGGTGTACAACACGAATATTTTATGCATTTCATAGATTTTTTAATAGGATTAGGGTCACTGAACGCGATTTCCAAAATATAGTCTGTCTTGAGCAGTTTGGTTTGTGTATTGCGCATAGACTAATTATATAGCTCTTCGGTAGTCTGAATACGATGGTTTGGTTATGTAGAGACCAGCACGAATATTTTAGTTTTTTCCAATGTGTTTATTGCGTACCATCGGCAAACCCGATTTGCTGAAAAAAATTTCCTCTGTCGTCAATTACCTGGTTATGCGCTGTTTTCTGGGCTTTTCGATAAGCTATTATAGCTTTTGTGGAACGCAGAATAGGTGGTGTTCGTTAACTCTTATCAGGCCAGCGTTATAAAGCTTCAAAGTTTCTTGAAGTTTTTTAGGCTGGTACATCAAATCAAAGCCTGTTCCAGGTGATTATACATAAAGGCAACTTATTCATGAAACCACGCTCGCTCCGTTTCATTCTCGCTTGTGAGATACCAGTGGTAATAGTTATCAAAATTTTGGTAGCAATGAGCGTGTTGTATCTTAGAGTATATTATAGCCAACCGCATTTGTTACGGCGTTAGGAGCAAACCCACGATATGTTCTTAGACACATTGTACTGGTAGTGCTGGAGAATATTATATATAGATTTTCTTATTAGACTAGAGTAAACAGGTATGAATATTGGATATTCTATTGTGGTTTGTGTAAATTATTTGCAGGAAAGCAGAACGTTAGACATCGCTGTTGGGATCTAATGCAATCTTGAAACGTGAATTATCTAATGGTTTTATTGAATCAAGACACATCTTCTTTAGCCTAAAGCTCATTGTCTTACGCGGCACCTAAAGACAAACGACTTGGAAAGACAGCCATGGATTACAAAAATTTGGGTCTAGGCTATGGATGTGACTACAACTTTAGCGCAACTGATCTGCCCCGGGACGAAATCTGGTCTCCGTTTCAGCTTATTCGGCATACAATAGAATCTGAGCAATGATCGAGATTTGGTTACTAGATATTTCGGGTGTTCATATGTCATAATTTCGTATTAGTTTTTCAATAGTTTTGGGTAATTTAAGCGTTACGGTTGATATAAACTTACATTTTCTTAGGTAATCTTCAATTTCTGCAGCGAAAAATTCGTCCACGCCTTTGTAATCACTGCTGCTACTGCTGCTCATTTTAAACTAAAACAATGTAGAGCTTTAGATACTATTCGCGGTTAGGTTTTAAATCATTAAATAATTAAATGAAATGTGTTTAAAGATATACAGCTATATCTTCCAGAATCGTGATTATGTTCATGTCACTCTGAATTTTTCTTCCTATACATGGATTAGGTGTTCAATAATATATATAATACAAAGCGCTCGGATTGGCAAGATCAGAACTACCGTCCAAACTGCAAAAACAGAATCAAGTCATAGAATTAAGAATTAAAGTTTCAAACGCCTCACTAGTTCCTCACCAAGTCGAAAAAACAATCGGCATTGATTCAACTAGCCACTGTTGAATTATCAGTATCTTCGAATTCATCGTAGTTAAATTTAGTAAAGATGCGGACGGTAGTTCGGAATCATAATTGTTTAGCATATAATCATTAAACTATTAAGGACTAAGGATGTTTAAAGTTTTCCGTTTTTGCGAAGTAAAAGGGTTTTAGCAGTGCAATATAATGCAGTTTTTAGCCGAGAAATATAGCGGAATTGCACCTGACTATATGTTGCACGGTTTACTTATTATTAAGAAATTACAAAAGAGTTGTCAGATTTTTCACAATAAATATGCTTAAACCCTGACCAAAATTTCTCATTGCCTGCGTGATAAGGAAATGGTTCTATTTTATTTTTTCAATTAGAAATTGTATTTACCGGGATTCTTTATTGCTGCGTGCCGCTTCCATGGCATTTACAAGTCCCGTGTAAATAAACTTTTCCCATAGACATTTAGATGATTTCCTAATATTGTTTGATTAATCATTCATACAGCAGAGAAAGCAATAATCCTGATCGATTGCAAGCGTGTTTTTGGTACTGCGTAGTTGAAATAATGTATGATTTTCATGGATCAAGATTGCTGTTAGCTGTTTTGCATGTACTCTTATATTTAAATGGTGTTGTAGGCAGTTGTTCACTACGGCGT